>UYYA01004711.1:0-73727 GCA_900624975.1 Angiostrongylus costaricensis
AGTAGAGTAATGGCGTGAGATCGATTACTGGTGCTTCCACTTTAGACATAAAGGCAACGGCAAGGGTTGGTGCCAGTCGCGAAGACTAAGTATAAGCTTATCTGTAGCTAATGCGTGCCTATTTTAAGTTTGGCTTTGACTTTGCGTGATAGAAATATTGTTTTTCTTCGTATTTTTGTTGAGCAAACGCGAGGTGTTACTATTCTTTGTTCACGATTAAGCTGACGTTTCGGCGGATTTCGCCTTCTTCAGAGCCGCTTTCTATGAGGTTTCCACTAAGTATGTCACGTAGAGACCAACCGCACAGAAATCACGTGGAAGTATAATGCTCAACAAAAATACGAAGAAAATCACTTGATCAATGCCGAGGTTAATAGAAAGTCGGTCGTGGCAGAAATATTATTTGTTTTCAATCCTACCGTCATATACGAATATGATAACTAATGAAGATAATATGGAATTTGAGCATTTCATGTTATCGTTAGGGCAAACGAACAACAAAGTTCTCATTAAGGTGCGGGCCGCGCAGCGGTAGTGATGCCGATCGTCGTGACCACTGGTGCTGGCTTGAATCCACACCAGGCTCACCAACACTTTGCTCCTTCTGGGATCGGGAAATTGATGCCAGATTTGTCGGCAAATATTTCATTCTTCTCAGTCCAAGTGGGAACGATCTAGCCTAGCTCTTCCAGGACTCCTGGAAAACCCCACTCGACCAGCATTCAACAACATAAGGAAGACAAAAATCCTCAACTAACATCTGAATCCGCGCGCGAGAAATTCGAAGACCTTCATGGATGATGGATGAGAGGAATCAAACCAAATCCGAGAATCGCTGCGGTTCCCACAGTAAATGTGAATCTGAGTTGTAAATGAAAATAAATAAAGCCCATATTTCGTCCTAACTTCAGAAGGAAAAGTATAGAGCTTTTAAGCAGCAGAGACTCGATGCAATAACAAAGGAGGAAGAGTAGATGCAATTAAGGAAGGAAAAAGGGTTCATACAATGACTAATATTTCGTCTTTAAGCAAGTGAACTATGAATTTAGCTTAGATGTAGGTTTAAGCACGGAAAATTCGAATTTACGGAGTGATTTGGGTAATCAGCGGAGCAATGGACAAAACAGTTTTTTACCGTTGCCAATGAATTTGTTACCATTTAATGAAATCCACTATTAGAAAGGTTAGTTGTTTGTCTAGAGTGGTGGTGGTCGAGCTAACAATAATGTGTTCATGACAGGCGCTACGACCCATTGCGCTACAGCTCTAAATAAGAATTTTAGAAAAAATATAAATATCAACAACTACTTAAAATGCTCAAAATAGAAGTGGGTTGAAGTGGGTGATGTAATAACACGGAAATGAAGTGAATTTGATATCAACTATTGATTCCGACCGACGATTGCTTGCAGTTTAACATTTAGCATTACTTGACATCGAAGGGTTATTTTTAAAAGTTGTATGTTTTAAATGCATAGAACATCCGACATGCACCCCAAATTGAAAACTCGTTGAGCGAATGAGCCAAACAGCTCTACTGATACCAGAAGAAGCCAGAAATCCGAACTCAGTTGACATTCATGTGAAAATCCCAAAGGAATATGACATTTAGCAGAATACCCTTTCTCAAGGATTGCTCAATTACTAGCGATCACGTCGGCACAACATAAAGGACTAATCTACTTCCTTCTCTGTCAGATTTTGCAAATGTCACTACAATGAGGAAATATCATAACCTAATGTCTTAACAAATTCAGCAATATGTCCGAATACGGTGATAGCCTATAATTTCCACTAATTACAGCCATATGTCTCTTTTATTTAGTGAACTAGTCCTTCTTGCAACACCACAAAAGCAAAATCTTCACGAAACCGCGAGCTATTTCCCTAATCAGATAAGGAATGTTCTTGATTGCTCGAGATTTTTTGTGAAGAAAATGGCCTATTGAAGTGTACAAGTCAGTAACAGTTCATCTTTCAGTTGAATAGAATGGCTTACCAGTTCCGAACAGGATAACTCGTCTTGGTTGTTGTTGTTCAGTGAAACCATAGTTGAGTAGGATCGACGACACCGTTGACACGACGTTCGTTGCAGCTTCGGGAACGGAAACACGAATAACTCGCCGTGTTTTCGAAAAGTAACGAATGAATGGACGTGAGCAGAGATGATGTAAATATAGACGTTTCTGAAACAAAAACCACTTCAAACTCTTGCAGTAGTGTCCTACAATACCTTACAAGAACAGAAAATACACTTTGTTATCATGAAAAGAGTCCGAAAGAAGCAGTGGATGAAGGTGCCTTGCAAGAAACACGTAGGCAGTCATAGGTTCGATTCTGCGCACAACCAAACCAAGCCATCAAGCCCTCCGAGGTCGACGAGTTGGTAACAGAGTTGTCTTCGAAGACAAAAACACTGACATGATATATCGCTAAGCCATCGAAAGCCACTATTTAGGTAAAATATGCATTTATTCATCCCTACGACTACGAATGGATTCAAATGCATAGTGCGCCTCCTAGTCATTAATGAACGCCGAACGTTTATTTTTCTACCTTTCAAAGAAAAAGGCACTTAATTTTCTATTCACATTCGCCATATATAAGATTCTAAGCTTATAAGAGCGAAAATCCTGTGAGGAAGCTTTTACCACGATGTCGGCGACACCGTCATGCGATGACCCGGAGATTTAGCAGTGATATTCTCGTCAGAATTATTAGCGGATATAGTGGTTAGAACGACAGCAGTTTCTAAACTCATGTAGAAAATGAGTTTTCTAGGTTTAATAGGTTTATTGGTAATCAGCCGATAGCTTTAAATACGTTGACGAAACGAAAAATTTACGTAAAGAATCAATAAACGCTAATTTAACTTGATAGAGTTGTCTTCGAGGGAACGAAGGCCAGAGAAAGAAGTTAAATAAGCAAGAAATCCTAAAAAAATAGACTTGCAAATATTGACGCAATATCTCTTGAATTTGCAAAATGTCATCCAGATGGATAGAAAAGAAATCGCATCCTAGAATTCCTAGAATATTAACTGTCCCACCGTTCTAGTGTGCCGAGCTGCGATTTAGTGCTGTAAGATTCATTCCCGTAGCACGGTTTTCCAATCTAATACAGAGAGTGTCCAACGTCACCACCTGGAATCTCAACAAGAACAGGAAACTCGCACGAGCGATTACAGCGATGTTGACTATAGTACACTAACGAGACGGTAAATGGTGATGACTTGGGAACGCTTTAGCATGACTTTCGAGACTACGGTGGAAGAAAATGGTCCTCGCCAAGCAAATCATCGCTTAAACGGGAATTATGTGGAGGTGTTACCCAATTGTTCATGAAGACCCTATAGACTGGCCATCCAGGTGTTTATCTATGTAATATTGTCATTTCTTTATTTATTATACAAATAACATTACCACTATTCACTTCACTTCTATTGTTACAAATATTTTTTTGTAGTCTAAAAATTTATCACTGAAGCATAAGCGAGTTTTCTTTTATCAAATTCGAGGCCTATATCCTTCACTGTTAAACAATTCCTAGTGTTACCAGACAAAAGAATAAACAAGAATAAGAATCTCAGCGTTGAGCAATCCTGAGGGATGCGCCATGCATTCTACTTCATTAAGTACCGTTTGGAGGTGACTGAATGCAGCATATCCGGCTTTCACAATGATTCGCAATGTACTATCGATGTAACGATATACCGAGCGAGTGCTGCTATCCTCCCATACAAGTGTAGTACCGATCTGCGAAACCCGGAGGGATGGAGGGCTAGATGGGCCATGGTCACTGGGATCGATTCTATGTGTGATGCAGGGCACCTCCTCCATCTACACCGGCCGCGCCCTGTTACCAGACAACTTTCCTGGGGACTCTTCGGCAACTACTGATATTTTGGTAACATGTCATTTGATATCAATACCTGTTGAGTTACTACTTGAACGTCAATGGTTATGGAGTTATTACTGAAAATACCCCATCAGATGAGAAGTTGACAAAAAAATTCCAGTTTGTTATTCCACAGTTTCGCCGTTTCTATGACCCTCAAAAGAAAACCGCATAAAACGTTGTTTTTGGGCTGCGGGAAATTCGATTGGCAAAGACATTACTATTTTCATCGTAACTAATAAAATTCGCTGCGAACTGAAATGAGCTTGCTTAGACCTAATAATCTAAATCGGCATTTTTTCCAATAAGCCTTATATAACTCACCTGATTAGCGAGGTATTAAAGTAGTAGATGCTATAAACATAGAACCATAAAACTTTATTACAGAGGAAAAGAGTCAAAGTTTATTGCAGCTACAAGCAATATTACTTATTAAAGATAGTAGGAATCATAGATCTTCCCAACGGTTTACCACCTCATCGTGGCTGGTAGGTGTTCCTGGCTGTCGGACTGCGATGTACAACGGGGAGCTTCGTCCCCAGGCAGGGTCTCCCAAGAAGAATTGAGAAGTCCGACGTTTCCATCAGGAAGCCTAGCTAAGAGTAAACCAATACCAAGATCCACCACCGTCTTCGTATCAAAGTCGCATGGTGGTAAATCTCCCTCTTATCCACAAGAGTTGCGACTGCCTGTCGTGGTGACGATCTGGGGCAGACTTTGGCCCAGCTAACCTCAGGATTCTAGTGAACCACAATGGCTTAACCAGCAAAGCTCCGAAAAACGTAAATTATGCCAGGGCCCCCACAACTAGAGATGACGAGCCGTTCAAGTATCAAGTAAGTAAGAATACATAAATATACAACTTTGCTTAAAAAAAAATTAAGCCTCAAACAATCACAAATCTCATTTGATCCTCGCACGCGAATCGAGAACACACGCGCGAAAAACCCTCGAGGCACTCTGGATTAATTCCAGAAATCCGAAAATGAACCGCAGGGAAGAATGCCTCATTATCACGCGTGATATAGCGCAGTATATAAAACTGCTTTTCTGATGTGAGGGGCACATTATACTTCCACGTGATTTCTGTGCGGTTGGTCTCTACGTGACATACTTAGTGGANACCTCATAGAAAGCGGTGAGTGTGCAAAGCTGTGTTCAAAGTGATTGAAATCTTGGTTTGGGGTTTCTTCGTTTGGTTATGGAGGCGTCTGGCCGAGTGAGTTGCTATCAACTTGACCTTTCCAGGCTCTGAAGAAGGTGAAATTCGCCGAAACGTCAGCTTAATCGTGAACAAAGAACAATAACACCTCGCGTTTGCTCAAAAAAAATACGAACAAAATCACTTGATCAATGCCAAGGTTAATAGAAAGTCGGTCGTGGCAGTTACAAATCTCATTATTTTCCAAGGGGGTGTGATATAGCTATTACCTCATATTTATTTTATATGGTTTTTCTAAAAAGTAGAGCTGGCACGTTTTGCTTCGGGTAAGCTAACGAATGAAAAAGCACATCTAGAACGCATATCGAGAAAATCCTCACCGACCTCTAGCTTTCCTCGGTCGCCCCGATCGATATCCTTTTCAGTCTGATTGTTATGAGCACCGTTCTTCTTCGTGCCATTCTGTTCTTTAGCACCACTGGTGTTTTTTTCCTTAAGAACGACCTCATCCGAGACCTCCAACACCAAGGCGAACATCACCGGATACTGAATACTACTACCATACCTTGCAATTGCTTTTTTTCGGATAATTTTTTTTTCCTTTAATGGTCATCAAATCAACGACTCTACAGATGACGATGGTGCTTTAAGGCTAAAATGGCTACATTTCGCCAAAAAATCCATACTTTTGCGTTCCACTCGGATAATTCAGGTCCTAGAGATTCCAAGAATTTCTGTCATGTGAGATACCTTGAGCTCTAAGTTAATGACAAGGAAAAACGACTCGTAACAATGTAGTGAATATAAGCAAGTTTGAAGGTGACTTTCTGTTTGTTTTGAGGCATAGGATTCAAGGAAAGAATTCCTGGTGTTGTTGGGACGAACTGTCTTCTACGATTCCATATATTCGTACATGCATGCGTGTGTGTATCTACGTGTGTGTGTGTGTGTGCGTGTGTGTGTATGTGTGCATGTGTATATGTGCGTATATAGATGCATATGTATGTATATATATATATATGTGCTTGGATGTTTGTGTCCAGCCCCGGTCCTTCTGCTTGTTCGTTTGCCTGTCTGTCTGTTTTCGGATCTGTCTGTATAATAACAATTTGCCTGTGTTTCAGTTTATTTTATTAATTTGGCTAGTTCAATTAATTCACTATCCTATTTTTTTCACAAAGAGCTCTGCATTCTCAGCCGTTAAGTGGCTTCACTCACCCGTTGCTCGAAATTCTCCAGACACCTCTCATGGTTCGAATCACAAAAACTATCCGCCTTCGATATAGAACTTATTGACGGCACAATATCTGTAATGTTAATTTTTAGAAAAAAAGCTAAATATTTATAAGAGACGATTCTAGATTTTTTCTGGTTTTTTTTGCGCAGTTCTCATTTTAAAATAAACAAAGTGGAAAAATTCTTGCCATTCATTAAGGAGCCCTCGCTCGTATGCTAAAGAGAATAAGGAAGAACACGACAGGAAAAACACAGCTTCGTTAATAAGTATGAGAAGCGTTCAGTTCAAAACACAGGAAAATTTTAGGAGAAGATGTAAAAAAAACAAATAAGAAAGAAGCAAAGATGTTAAGGATGCCATGAGAAAATCTTCCCCTTCTCTTTTTCCTCTTCCTTTTTTTCATGTCTTCATCATTTCTACCTTTGTCACTTAAGCATGTCCATCTATTGATTTTCAAAATTATAAAAGAAAACATGCGTTTTTTATTGTTAAACCTCTCGTTTCACTTATGTAATTTGTAGAACCCAAATCTTTCCGTATAAAATTACATGAGAATTTTAAGCATTGGAAGAAAATAGAAAGGTAGACATGCTCATTCATTGGTGCTGTTATTGCTTGTTTAATAATATTTATGATTATTTTACATATGAAAACAAACCAACAACAAATCGTTGATGTATTGATGTGCCTAATTTAGCGCTGATCATTGAAAAGATCCAATCCATTGACAGCGTACCCGTGTCATTCTGAAGTAATCTCCTCACTTCTAATTTCTAATAATGATCCAACTTTCTCAAACAATCTCTGATGAACAACCACGTCAAAAACATTAAATCTCCTCACAATACGAATGCGACAGTATAGCGCGCGCTAACGATATCCCTGGTATACCGCATAATAGCGTGCGATCGATCGATAGCGCATGCTGAACATTCTCTTGCTGCTAACCTTGAGCATTTGCTGAATATCTGCAGCCGTTTCGACACTATTAGAGACTTTGTTCGGCAGGCAATTGAAGATAATTTCTTCGACAGTGATCGAAATGAAACCGAAACGATGAATCAGCTCTTCGATCACTAAGCCCTTCTGCGACCCCGGCCCACCTAAAAATAGAAAGATTTCGTAAATATGTCACCGAGTCTAGAACAAAATAACCAACATCTGCCTCGATAAAGACCATCTATTAAAAAGAACAGAAGGAAAAGACTGAAGAAAATGATTTTGCTAAGCGCAGATAACTAAATCAAATCCGTAGAATCCGATAAAAGATCCGTAGAATCGAACGAGGCGTCATGAGACGTGCTTAGTAGTTAGAGAGTTCTTCACTCAAAAAAAGCGCTGCACTTGTTTATTTCAGCTAAACTTCCATTTTAAGACCTCGGTTTCATCGAGCAAGACAATGTTTTTACTAAGTGAATGATTTTATTACTACGGTAATATAAATATTGTCGATGCCTCTTGGCATTTATGCGAGAATCCGGATATTCGCCATTTGCATCAGAACTAAGCGGATTTCGATTTCATTGAGATAATGCTATTTATAACGTCGAAGGAAGGACTACTAGTCTTCCTGTAATCAAGGACATGTTGTCACCTAAGTTTAAATGATACGCTAGCGGATGATTAGAACATTAACGTCTTCGTATTTAGTGAAATATAGATCAAATATGAAGATATACAACAGACGATCACGTCATGGGTCGTGAAGAACAGCTACAAGAAGACAACGTTGAATGATCCGTTTATAGTGCTTCGCTACCCACCAACAGATGTTGAAATCAGTGCTGTCCTTTCTTAAACACTGCATGACCCGTCCTCACATCTACTGTACGGATCCCATCTTTTCCATTCGATTCTTTTTCCTTGCATTCGTCGTGCACGAATATCTTACAACATTTCGCGGGCTATTTCATCTGCTGCTTCAGAATTTCGTCTTCTTTCTGAATATCGTAAAATGCTGATCGAGTTGATTCTCCTTGCAATCTTGTACATATCAGAGCTCGAACGTTACCACACGGATAGCAGTGCGTTAAGGTTGGTATTGAACCAGAATCTTGCCTCCTGATAGACTGTGTCACTAACCACTGCGCTCTAATGCCAGATGAAAATCCGCAATAATCCTATGATGATCCTGTGTACAATTGTCGAGTGATATGCCCTTCATGTAATCTCATAGTAGCGATGAATACGTTATGAGCGTACTAAGAATACACGTACTTACCAACGACACACATATTTACGTCTTCCGTTTATCTAGAAGGAGAACGGCGGCTGTGCACTGTGAAGATATTAATTTCCGACAGCAGTTTTTGCTATTTCCTTGTTTCTGCTGTCACTAAGCACTTCATACTTGGTGTGTTGACCATTATGGAAATATCAACAGATGCCAGTCTATTACAAAGACTACATAAATAGTGATTATTTTTTGCAACAAGCATAAAAGTGTTATCGATCTTACCAAAAATGAAGATAATATGTTGCTGAAAACTGTCACCACGACGCACTCCAGTATCGATTTTTACCATAAGCGGTGCTGGACTTGCGAAACGTTCGTCAAGGGCTTGATTGTGCTGCTGTGGTCCGGATGGAGCACATCCCATCGCAGGTGAGCACCAATTGATCCTGAAACATAGTCGTTTAGCTAAGATTGAGAGGAATCTAGTCCTATAACAAAAAGCAGGCAGTCTTCATGAAGGACGACGAGGTAGGCATCATTGAGAGAGGTGAGTATCAGAAACGAAAAAAAGTTAAGGAAGCCGGAAGATGCGGAATCAACGATGGCATTATAAATTGAAGAGTAGGAGCTCCGTCCACGATTGAAAAACTATGGAGCTTCTACCATTAGCTAATTAATAGAATTGTCAAGCTCGACATTGAATTCAAACTAATTATGACAGCGAACAACGGCAACGGATTTAAGAAACGTACTCTCCTGTGTGAAAGCGACATCACATTTTGTAAAATTTATCCTTATGTTTCAGTGCTATGTGAAATGAAGCCATACATCGTCAAACAGTCCTGGCCTCGACCAATGATTGTCTTTTTTCTCGTGTATTTCAGATTCTCCCAGGAAGTAACGTTTCCCATGCAGTAGTAGAGACGAAGCGCTCATTTCATTGTATTCACTCAGTTATTACAATTTTCGCTCATTCACATGAATAAGATGGCTGTGAAATGTTCTGAAACTACAACATAAAGTAACCACATTAAACGAAATGTAAAAAAAACCCCAGAAAAATCGATAATGAGCACTTTTTCCTGAGGTTTTCGTGGTAGTCAGCAGCTGAGATTTATTTCCTTTTGCGATTTAACCTAAAGCATTGGAACAAAATTATGAATATTCTAGAAGGATTTCGTCATAAAATATTACGGAAACTTGCTAGCTGTTTATCGACAATTAGTGGGGATTCACTGCCGTAGTAGAAGAAACCTCGTCCTCAGCACGAAAATCTATCCTGAGGAGACTTAAAGAGCAGCTATCTCAGGCCCATGGCTATCGCATCAGGTTTCCATGCCGAACAAAAAAAAAACCAACCCGATATGCAGAATATCAGGCGAATATGAATTTTATTGGAGGGCAAATGTTTTCAGGAAGAGCAATGGTTAGTGATGTCATACAACGTGCGCTCTACACAAGTTGGTTCGACCTCATCCCTCAACAATCGGGTCTCCCATTCTACCAGGGTTGACAAATTGCTATCAGAATTGTCGGATGAAAGCTCGTTCCTTCGGAAAAATCCGGCTACCACTTGTGATGAAGACTTGAGAACGCTCTCGTAGAGTTATCTTAGGACGAAGTCGACCAGCACTCAATGACATCCATGAGGAAGAGCACATTCTTAAGTGCCCGGCCCGCCTATCTCAGACACAAATCCGAAGATCTTCAATGGATGGTAGGCAATGAAACAAATGAACGAACTACTGTGTTGTGAACTGGTGATAGTCACAGCATTCTGTGAGCACAATAGGTCATCTGTGTAAATACTATAGTAAAGGCGATAAAGCGTACATTTTCTGATGAATCCATATAAACCTGGGGATATTCACAGGAATTTTACAATAATGAATAGGCTTGAAGTGCATATAGATAACCATAGGTAATGAAGGCTTTTATTCAATTAACAGTAATTTATGAGGAGAAACATAAAAGCTTAGAGTTTGCGTTCATAATATGCGCCTCTCTCTCTCTCTCTCCCTCTCTCTCTCTCTTTCACTCCCTACAAAAATAAGCATTTAAAGTCATATTCTTTAATAAAACGACGATAATGTTATGAAGACCATAACAAATTATAACGATGACACGTTACCATGGGCACCAACACTGATATAGAGATGGACGTACATACATGTGTATGCGCGTATACATCCAAGTATGTGTGTGTATACATATATATGTATATATATGCACGCATATACACATGCATATGTTTACACTTATTGTACACAAATAAGCATTGCATATAAACGGAGTTTTAATGAAAATTCTCCTCAAAGTCAAAAGAGAAATCGAAGACGAATAGAGGAGATGTTTTCAGTGGCACTGATAATTCTACATCTCTCCCGATGACCATTACATAATGTACTCTAATATCGCAAAATTAGCAAAGTCTCAATTGCAAAAATAAAAATTGTTGCATGAACTTTACGTGAACCTAAACCGATTCTTCTTAATATGACGCATATAAGACTCACATATGACAGAGGTCTGAAAGCATGAAAGTACTTGATTGCGCAGAAATTCATACGCAATTTACCACTTTATTGTGCTTTTGTATGTGTTTTAGCTATTTTCTTTTTTTGAATTCTGCACTTTCATATATTAATGAAAGGCTTATTTCTTGCACATCCACTCGGTTAATTGAATTATAAAATTGATCATATTTGTGAGACAATTACGTCACTTTCTATTTACTGCCTGCTCTTTTTCAATGGCAGGGTATGATGTGGAATATAACCATAATGGTGCTGAAATATTTGCAAAGCCCCAGACCGCTGGTGACTGCGGTGGAGACCGAACATGCTATCACCCTTCTCGACGGCTAGCGCGTTCACCATTACACCATGTGAGAATTAGTTTCGCCATTCTCCCAGTCGTGTTATTGACTTATAGGAGCTATCATCAACCACCCGTAAACAAGATTGATCTGGAGAGCACAAATCGGCGTCATTACTATCATCATTCTTATTATTGTCATTATTATTAATTAACTTAACTTAACTTATTTATAAAAACAACTAACACATTCCCGGAATAATTAAGAGCATTGTTTTAGCTCTCAATATTATTCTTTTCCGTTTCTTATCTATGGGGCTTAATATATAACTGCATCTGCTTTCATCAACAATACGCGACTATAATCAGCTGTTCTAAACTTCCTCATTGGAAGTCACGAAAAAGTGGTGGGTTTTTCGAGAAGCTGATGATCGTGTAATTACCAAAGAGTTTTTCGTCTTTGTGTAAGTGTTATTGAAGCGTTTGGTCTAGTAGATTGTATATCAGTATACCCTTCCAGGCTCTGAAGAAGGCGATACTGCCGAAACGTCAGCTACTGTTCTATTGTATTGTGTTTTTCCATGGAAGTAAATGTATGCTGTTTAAAAACCTCGCGATTACTGAACAAGAAAACGACGCATTCATATTCCAATGCCGAGGTTAAGAGAGAGTCGATCCTGGGAACTGAAGTCATTTCATTACCGTAGGCACTGAAAGACGAACATTTTGCAGGAAAGTTGTGTACAGAGGAAGTCACCTAACAAAGTCACCATTTTAAATCACAGTGAATTCTATAGTTTTTACGGACCCGGCTAAGAGATGCCGTGCAATAATGCTCGTACGGTTCCTGGTTCAATGCCGAACGAGGCAAATCAAGCCTGCCATCACTCTGGGGCTCAGAGAAGTGGTACCAGAGTCATATGGGAAGTTCGCTCCGACACATAAAGGCTGGTGACGACTGTGGTGAGGATCGGTGAGCGCTAGACCACGGCTACCCTAGGATTTCAAGTAGAATCAACTAAATAAGGATTCGACGGTATTCAGAAAGGGATCCCAGGAATACCGAAAACTTCGTGGATGATGGATCTGGGGAGACGAATCAAATGAAGTTCTGGTATACAAGATGTGGTCCCGAGCCACGTAAAATAAATAAAGTCTAGTTTTACGCTGTTCATTCGACATTCGAACCAGATGATCGGACATTGAATGATTGCTTGGAAATTCAGGTGTGCTGCATTACAACAAGTAATCGGCTATCCAGAAATCCTATTATCGTGAAATTTGCGAACAAAAAAAGTGCACCATTATTTGCTCGCTGCTGTGTAAATAAATTGGGTAGAAGTCAAATATTTGGAGAAATAAGTTAATGTTGCTTACACTGGATAGCTGGATAGATTGGACTGCCGACCGACCGATCAATAGAACTCAATCAATAACTCGACCGTGTTTTGCAGCGAAAGTTAGATATGTTCGGCCTTCGTGTGTGTTTTTACCCTCATCCAACAGTTAAAAGAGCTTACAATATTCCATTCCATAGGAAGCAACAGGGAGTTATAACGTAGTAATACGTTATTGAATCATAGGAACCGCGCACAAATGTGAGAGCTCTGGCCCATTCCTTATGAATTTCTTTCCTTTTTCTTTCAAACCACTGAATTTTAGAACTCCCAACGGTTTACCGCCTCATTGTGGCTGGGAGGTGTCCCAGGGTATTGGGCTGTGATATACAGCGGGAGGAACGAACCCCCAGCGATCTTAAGATGAGGAGTCCGGCGTTTCCACCAGGGACCACAGCTGAGAGTAAACCAATGCTGGCAAACCTCTGATCCACAAGGGCGGCGACTGCCTGTGGTAGCTGCGACTTAGGGGAGACTTTGGCTTGGTTGACCTTTGGACTTCAAGAGGTCACAATGGCTAAACTAGCAAATCTCCGAAGAAATGGAAAGGGGCTCGCACACTCAGCGAAGATGGACCATCGAAGTATTCAAGTAGGTAGATCTAGACAGGACATCGCGCTATCTATCCTGTTAAACTTACCAAATCTATCAGAAACGTCAACTAGTATTGTAAAGTTGTCCGATCAGTTAAGTGCAACACTCTTCGTCGTCAATTAAAGCGCTGCTGCCGTACTGCGCTCAATTACAGTGAAATCGACGCCTAAATTCAAACAACGTGGTGGACGAATTTCGTAACCCGCTCCGGTATCACTCATCCATTTTATTTCCTACACAATTCGCTGCTTGTTAAGTAGTTCCGTTCATTCTCCGACTCATTCTGCCTAACTTGGACATGTTATGCCAGATTATTGGTTAGAAGTGGTTCCTTACAGCGTCCTTAAGTCTCAAATTATGTTAGTATCGTCCTTAGGTCTCAAGTTATATCAGTAGCGTGCTTAAGTCTTAATTTATATCAATAGCGTCCTTAAGTTTCAAGTTACGTTGATGAAGAAACGATTGAACATCTTTCTTAGTCATGTCGTTCGTCCACTTGCTCGTACTAGCCATAATTCAGCTCTTACGTTCATCTCTTGTCGATTTTACTAAGGTATAGTACAGGATACGAAGCGGTTATTCCGTTACTTTTGCTGTGTCCTGCCTTCCATAGGTTCCATCTTAGGTTTCCTTTACTTCTCATACATTTCTATTCAACTCCCATAAAGTTCAACTCCTTCAACTCTATTCACTCCCCATAAAGTTTTGTTTTCCATTGCCACAGTGCAGTTTTAACTTCTACTAATGGATCTGCCCACTATGGCATCCATTACTACGCAATGATGACTAGAAGCGATTGCCATTGTTAGCGACGTAAAACATCTTGACAATTATCCTTAACTTATTATTGCCTATTAACTACTATTTAAGGGCTGGGGGTAAGGGTGTTTGTGGTGCAGTGGTTGGAGACACCCTACAATACACTTGGGACCGATCCTCGCACCCGTGGGCCACCAAGCCCTCCACCCTCTAGAGTCGGCAGATTGATATTAGACTTGTCTGGAAGGGTAGTAGCACTGGCTCGATAGACATCGGTAGGCCGCCGCGAGTGATTGTGAAAGCCAGATATATATTCAGTCATCTCCAGCGATGCTACGAATGGAGTCGAATGCATGGTGCATCCCTAAGGGATTGATCAACGTCAAGAGCTTTATCCTTTTAACTTTTAGTTTGGTTTTTTTAACCAATTTATTAACTTCGTCTTCTATGTAAATGGCTTTTGAACTGATTCTAGAGATATTATCATTCATTCATTCCACAGGAACTGGTCGATTGAACAATCTTCCACCGCACATCTATTGATTCCACATGGAAGAGAGTCTGTGAAGGTCTCATTTTGCTGGGCGGCTGTCGATTTCTGCTTTATGACTATTTTTCTGATAGTCTTGAGAAATGGCCAACGTAACTTTGGTGTGGGACTTTCTCTGGATTCTGGATCGCATTCCTTGCTGTCTCTGTTCCGCTATCGTTTCTTGATCGTCCCTCTTCTCCAGAGAATCGGCTGCTTCCTGGAATTTTGTCATCACTAACAAAGATTCTGCACAATTTTATTAGTTTGTCAACTGTGGAAGTGTCATGTGTACTCTGGAAATAGCCGTTTGCTCTCGGATAACTGTCAGACTGTTCATGGACACTATGGAGAGTACCTCTCAGAGTATCTACTTTGATCGGTTTGAAGGCTTCGAACTACGAAAGCTATTAGTTTTTCCTCCAGAGTATTTCGTATCGAAGCCAGAACCAACTTCCTGTTTGAAATGTTTTAGACAGGAAGGTTTGAAGTGATAGGAGTGGAAGTGTCGAGAGTTTAACAGTACAAGCCCTCATCGTCTAGAGAAGTACATGTTTCTTACAAATAGTGCTTCTAATCAGTTTTATATCTTCGATTGTTTTTCTTGTGCCGTTAAACTGATGTTCCTGATGTTGATCGTTCTTCAGTTTGAATTGCAATGAGTGTTCGGCCGTCCGTCCATCGAAAGTCGCCATCTTCAGTGTGTAATATTTGTGTCCAAATCAATAGAAAGGCCAGAGTTTAACAGTAGTGACAGTTCACTTACTCTTATATTTTTGCTAGTAAGCACAAAATACCTTAAAATGTGTTGAGAATTATTTGCTGTGCAACCGTTTCCAAAGGTTATCTGTCCTGGAGCTTGTAGCGCAGTGATCGGAGATGCCCTGCAGTACACACGAGATCGATTGCCGCGTCTCAAGCTCATCAAGTTTTCCATCCTTCCGGGGTCGGCAAATTGGTACCAGATTTATCTGGAAGGGTAGTAGCACTGGCTCGATACATCGACAGGCTACCGCGAGTCGTTGTGAAAGCCAGATGCATTCATTCATCTCCAACGTTGCTACAAATGGAGTCCAATGCATGGGGCATCCATCAGATATAGACCAACGCCGAGAGCTTTATCCTTTACCTTATTTCTCCAGATAATCACAAGATCTTTTCGGTGTAGTTCATCTGAAGCATGAAAATTGGCTGTTAAAACAACAACGGAAACATACCATTCTTTATGTCCCATAGTATATCTTCAGGCACAGGCATTTTCTTTATGAGCTTTTTTCCTTTACGGGGAAGTGATGAGAATTGCGAACGCTTGATTTATGTATACATCCCATCTTTCACGTATATTCTCCATTAATCCCTAATTAAGTATAAATGAGTTTTGTATCTTAAAGATCCAGCCGTTGTTTACAGAATTTCTTCGATTCTTCTACCTATAGGTGCATTAGTTGTCTGATATTAGAGTGTCTTCAAATAAAACTAGCTGGACGAAAAGCGGAACGAAAACCCGCATGGTGTGGTGATGAACGCGTTAGCTCTCGGAAAGGGTTATAGCGTGTTCGATCCCAATCGCAGAAACATGCGGTCCGGAGTTTTGCAAATATCTCAGCATCACAACGTTGCTGAGATATTTGCAAAACTCTGGACCGCAGGTGTCTATGGTGGGGAACGAACGCGCTATTGTCCTTGGTTGTATTTCGCTTAGTACCCTGCCACGAGATTATAGTAGGCAGAAAATAAAAAGGTATAACATTATCTCAGCATCATTGGGGTTCTATCTCACATAATACTCTACCGTGAACAGTTGTAATAGGCAATAAGAAGTTGACATTATCTTCAAATTGTTCCGTCTCGATTCCTAACGAATCATGGTCGATGCGCTTTCCTCTGTATAGAAGTTGTAGAAGTGCTTGCTGTGTTTTACCACCATGGTACAGTAGTAAGCATTTTAAAGTGAAAGATTTCAGTATGTCGGAGAACGCAGCAACACCGATAGAAACGCCGTTTCGTTTTGGAAGTGGTGTAGAGTTGCCACCGTTTCGTACAGTGAACGATTTCATTCTCGGAAAGGCACGCTTTGAGGTTCGTTTCTCATTTAAATCGTACGTTAACGTCATGCATTAAAGGGTTATAACGTTTCGGTGCTGATAAATCCCTTAGTGATGTTCCGTGCATTTGACTGTATTCGTAGAATCGTAGATTAACGAATTCCCGTCTAGCATCTGCGATGACTTGAGCGGACTTACGGATATATCGAGTCATTGTTTTATCTTCCCAGGTAGGAGTCTAATACCCGTTTACCAAACCCAGAGGGATGAAAGGCTTGGTTTTCGTTAGAGATATGATTGACCAAAAGTGTTTTGCAGGGCATCTCTAGCCCACTCAGCTACAAGGATCTCTTTTATTACCCCGTTACACTTTCTAATTCTTCAGTATCTGTTTTTCAACATTAACGATGTCATATTAGAGAAGTCTCCTATTCACCGCAACGTTCCCCTATTGTTTGTCGTTGTCCAGTATTTTTTCTTCACCGCCAGGCCGGGTGAAGGTGTTGTTTTGAAGCAGGAAAGAGCGCGTGCGTTTGCGTGCTACATAGTTGTATGCGGGAACGGTGTTCCTGAATGGTCAAAAATCAATCTGTTTTGGACTGGTTTTCCATTTAGTTTGGTTTTTTGGAACAAGTCTTCTTAACCATTTATTTTTCATGTTCAATTCCAGCTTCCCCCTTACAACGATTTACAACGATGGAATAATCGCATCATATCCAATCTCCTCTATTACCAAACAAACTATTTTGCTTTCTTTGCTCTTCTCTTTATTATACAAAGCTTCTTCAACTCTCAGGTAAACGTCGTTTTACGGATATTCTTATCGCTCTTTTATTAGGACATTCATAAAGGAACTTTAGAATATGGCATTCCAGGATTTGGCTCTAGGATTGTCTGCTGTTTTAGTTGTGGCGGGCGTGGTGGTCTTTGCGATTTCGGATAACCCATCATTTTATCAGGTATAAATCTGCAAAATTGTATACTATCTGAAATGTTACTCTTTTCATTGTTTTGTCCATTGCTATACGCAAAGCAGGTGACCTGCTTCACTTTAATGAAATATGGCGAATATGATAAGGAATGTTCGAATGCCAATTTCCTAATTTCTTTTGGTTAACTTTCTGTAACTATAAAGATGCTCAGGTATTCGCAAAACTCCGGACCGCAGGTCTCAGCTGTGGGTAGCGAATATGCTAGTACTCTTTCCAGAAGCTAACGCGTTCACCACCACACCACGCAAGTCCTTCGTTTCGCCTGTCTCTCACCTAGTTTTCTATCTACCAATCTGTTAGCAGTTATCCGCATTTCACATAAAACCTGTTGTGAAAAGTTCTAGTAGGCAGCAGTTTAAAAAAAAGTTAACTTTTTATATTTTCGTATCTCATCTTTGGAGTGATATTAGGATTTGGCCCACTAAAAAAACCTATAACTTTGGAGGGAAGAGGTAAAATCGTTCTATCTCATGATTAATCCCCAGTTTTGTCTCCATTTAAGAAAAATTGTGGCTCTGTCTTACTTACCATTAAAAGTTTCTGTGTTGCTTTTGCATGACAAAATTACAAAGTATTGGTTTACGTCCATGGAAAAGTTTTCGTTTCTTGTTTCAAAGTGATTGTGCCGTATCGACGCTGATGGAATGTAGCACCAACATAGGAGATTTAGGCCACCATTAATGCTAAACATTTAGTGATATTAGCAAACATAACATTTAATAACATCATTTACTTAAAAACAGCTGAAAGAAGGGCGAAACGAAAGAACTCGTAGTGTGGTGAACTCGTTAGCCTCCGAAAAGTGTAATAGCGAGGTTCGGTCCCAATCGCAGACACCTTCGGTCCTGAGTTTTCTAAATATCTCAGCAATATTGTGGTTGTATTTAACATCATACCTTGCCATTAAAAAGGAATGGGCAGTTAAGAAGTGACCACGTTAATATTTAACATTTGTTTCTAGAATAGCTGTTGCTTTGCTCAAATCAATTATTTCGTTATAAGAGCAATAACCGTTTTAAATTCCTCGGTAAATCAATAAATCAATATGGTTATCACCAGTGAAATGGAATTTGCAACTTTTCTCGTTATATATGGAAACGACTTCTTTAACAGAGTATGAATTCTTAGTCGTGCCGTTGTTCAGACTCGCCGTGATCATCCATTGATAACACTTGGTGCGATAATCCTCGCCTGTTACTTTTTTATACAAGTACTGCCCTCGGTTCTTACGGTACTATTCAGGTATCCATTGCCAGCACCATTTTTTGTTTTTTGAGTTTAGTCGTTTCGTTTTCTTTTCTACTTCATATCGTTTTGTTTCTAAGCATTCTACTTCCTGTGTTCTTCATTCTATGCCATGCGTCAATTCGTCTTCGTGATTTTATGTCTAAAGTCACCCAGACTGCTGAGAAGTAAGTGTTTCATGGAAACCATGTGAATTTATTTAAACAGGACGTTTCTATCTCTCCATCTCTCTCTTCTTCTCTCTTACTGCTTCTAGTGTTCTTACCACGTTTTTCTTGGGCTTTCATTCCGTTAAGGAGACAATTTTGTGATCCTGGCAAAAGCAAATAGTAGGTTTAGGCTGCAAAGGCGTTTCTTCTTTTTATTGGGACCGATTTTTTTTTTGATAATGAGATTATTTATGGGGTGATTTGCGAAGCCCATTAATTACAGGGCGAATTCGTTTGCGCCATATGTTCCCAAAGACGTTTGGAAATGAATCATGTTTATCGTAGAAATTTTGTTTAGTCTGCAGTATGTTTGTTCAATATAGCCCACTACCGCCTATGACAGTTTTCAGCTTTGTAGGAGATGTGATCCTACTATAAAACCTTTTTTATAGGAACCGAGAAGTTTGTTTTTTTTTCCAATCATACTGGTTTCATGATTTCTTGGAAAGACTAACTTTGTGTTTGTCTTCCATAACTGTTTACTACTGATTAGTTTCTTGTTTACTTTTGATCCAACTGCTAGTTTCTGATTGTACATGTGAAACACTGCTTCATTAGCCTTCAAAGCGCTTTCACATTAATTCCAATCAAAGAGATTTCGTTTCGTAGGTGTTCAATGTACGTCATTGCTTCTCTACTCCGTCTGATTTGCCCCTCTTGGTTTCTTAACGTATCCTAGTACTGTCATTTCTCATTCCAATAACTTTCTCGCATTATTTTTTTTCGAACCCAATGTGGATTAAGAGATTGGCGATTTTTCAAATTTTCTAGGCTCGGATTACGCACGACAGTGATGGGACGCATTCTAAACATTTGTGGAATCACAGTAAAGACATAAGCGATGTCTGCGAAGGAGTTTGTACGAAGTAGTCTACATCTCCAATTAATTATTGAGGAAAATTGTCCACGCAGACTGGTCTTTTTCTGTGTATTACCATTTTGTTTTGGCATGCTGAAGTTCACTACTCGTTAACCATTTTTTTCGCATTCTTCATGTACCCTACCTATCTCTATGATTTACATATGTTGCGATCCTGTAATGTTAGCTTTAGAAATCCTCAAGGTGCATCTCCAATGTAGCGTAATTGTTTATGGGCCCATTTCTGACGAAGTTCTCTTCCTGATCGTTTTTGTCTCTAATCAGATATTACACTTTCCCATTCCGTTTTCAATTTGTTAATGGATTACTCATGGAAGTATTTTTATTCGTTTCCAATTAGGTTTGTTGATAAAACATATGAGAAGCTGGTAAGGTGCACACTGGAGTTATTTCACATTAGACTTCCTCTACTAGAGTGGTGCTTCCAATCTCTTCGCCGAGAGATGAGGACTCTTCAGAAGTGTTCTTCGTTGATCATGACCACTGTTCCACCCGAAACAGATTTAGTAGGTAGGGTTTGTTCAGCGATGTCCTCACTGTTACTAAGCTTATGGGTGGAGATTTAACGTGTTCGCAGGAACTACTATGCTATGCATGAAGATTCTGTACATTCCTGAAGGGAATATACGTAGTGGCAAATCCTTCGTTTTATCCCATGTCCTTGTAACAGTTCCCAGTATCGACTTTCTATTGACCTCGGCATAGGAATATGAATGCGTCGTTTTCTTGTTCAGCAATCGCGAGGTTGTTATACAGCATACATTTACTTCCATAGAAAAACACAACACAATACAACAGTAGCTGACGTTTCGGCAGAATCGCCTTCTTCAGAGCCTGGAAGGGAATGCTGGTGTTTAATTTATTAGGCCAAACGCTTCACTAACACGAAAAGACGAAAGACTTTATGGCAATTACATAATCAACAGGTTCTCGATAAACACCACTTTTTTTCTGACTTCCAATGGGAAAGGTTAAAACAACTCATTATAGTCGCATATGGTTGATGACTGCACCATCCCACATCAGAAACTGATGCGAACATAGAGGTCAGGTCGCGTGTAACTTCTGGGCATTCATCCCTGCTATTCACTGTAGGATTTTTGGTATTTATCCAAAAAGGCTCAAGAAGTTTTCACGCTGATGTTTTAGTCTTCTGTGCAAGGATATTGACTTTTACTTCAAAGTCGTCTCCGCTATGCTTTTGTTTACTATGTGTGCCTAGTGGGGTACTTTGTCTTAGTTTCCGTTTGCCATCTGGGTGTTCTTCTATACGGATACACAAAGCTCTGCGCGTTTTCCCAATATATTCATCTCCGCAATTATTACAAAAGGTCAGGTATATCGTACCTGAACTCATGCAATCACCGTCCTTGCCGTAAGGGCAAATTACGCAATTTGTTGTTTTACACAGACGGTCATAGAGGCGGTTGCGAACTAAATGACGACGTAGAGTAACCGGTGGTATTTCAACTATCGCTACCGATTCCTCTAGACCTGCCCTTCTTAAGCATCATTTAATAGCTACGCTTACTTCATCGCTTATAAAAGGCAACATGGACCTGACCCCTATGTTCGCATCAGTTTCTGATGTGGGAGTCATCAACCATATGCGACTATAATGAGCTGTTCTAGCCTTTCCCATTGGAAGTCAGGAAAAAAGTGGTGTTTCTCGAGAACGTGTTGATCATGTAATTGCCATAAAGTCTTTCGCCTTTTCGTGTTAGTGAATCGTTTGGCCTAATAAATTGTACATCAGTATACACTTCTAGGCTCTGAAGAAGGCGATACTGCCGAAATGTCAGCTACTGTTGTATTGCATTGTGTTTTTCTATGGAAGTAAATGTATGCTGTATAACATCCTCGTGATTGCTGAACAAGAAAACGACGCATTCATTATCCTACGTCGTTTTTTTTAGTTGCCGTTTCGTTCCAATTTTAGATTCAACCATTGTTCAACCCATACCGACAAAAGCGTTCTGTTGGCGAGATCGGCTCTGCTTGCTATGATATGGCTGCTTAGTTGACGAGCATGATGATCCAAGCTCTGCTCTAATTGTCTTTGCAGATTTGAGGGACTACTGGTATGAAAAAGAGTCGGCAGAGGCGTGTAGGAGTTTGAGATGCTTGGCCTGAAAGCAGTTCCAGATAGCACAGATCTCACTTTTTTCTTTCCCTTGTCCTGAACAATCGTTCGAATGGCGTAAACGTCACCGACTTTGGTGAAGTGAAAGAGTAGTGCGGCTCCCCAACTTACGTTTTTTGGAGAAAACGTCCAATTTTTTCTGGATGTTTAGTTTAAGTTATCAGTCATTGAAGAGATTAAATGATTAAATGAAAAATTATTCTTATCCTTGTTGTCATGAGAGGCAAGCTGAACCATTATGTCGATCAAAAAATCGAAGCCCATCCCATTCAGATTTTTTTTCTTCACCGACTTGCCATATGGCCGGCTCCTTTATACATCTGGCATTCACTTCTTTAGATATATAGAGCGGTTCTGTGTAATATAACCGAACTACCAGAAATTTCAAGATGTCATGAAATGCCCTTAGGCCGTCTTCTTTCATTTCTCTGATTTCTCCAGAAAACCATGATCTTTCGGTCAAGTGACTGATTGAGTACAAATGACTCCTTATCCTAATCACCTATCTGCTATATTCGATGCATGGGCAGGATCAATCTAAGAACCGTTTGAGTTTTTCGTAATAATACTTCGCAGGTGACTGATTAGAGAGCTATAACTTCCTCTAGCGATAACACTAGGGGTTGTTCAATGTATTGACCTGCCTTTCCTTCTGATTACCTAAAGTTCGCTCGTTCTTCATTGTATAGAAATAAAAAAGGGTGAAGCAATACGGTGGTTAAAACGGTCCCGTAGTACGCAGACTGTCATTGGTTCGATTTTGCTTCTCGGACGAAGCAATACCTCGATTACTCTGAAATCGACAACGTGGTGGCAGGCTTGTCTGGAAGGATAAAAACATCGGTTTGATGCATCAGTGGGCTTTCGAGAGTACTTGATACTTACTTGGTACTTGAATGGCCCGTCCTCACTGGTTGTGCGGACCTTAGCATAATCTCCATTTTTCGGAAAGTTGCTGGTTGAGTCATTGTGGTTTCCTGGAATCCCGAGCTCAGCTTGGTCGAAGTCTGCCCTTTCGAGAGTAGTATGCGGACTAAATATGCAGTTACTCACCTCTACTACAAGTGGAGGTGCAAAGTATGATGCACTCACTCACAAGGGAATGATCGATATCAAACGCCTTTACACTTTATAGAAGCAAAAATTTCTTGGATGCATCCAGGAATAGCAGTGATTTTGAACACGTAGTATTTTCAATGTTACAGGTAAAATGCTAAGGGTTCGCTTCTTTATAACCATTTATGGAGCTTTTGCTTCATCATTGTGCTCCGTTCAGTATTCGTTCCCTTGTTGTCGTGTAACGGCCCATTGTCCTTTTGTTACAGCCGGCACTTCCAGCTCTCGTTGGCATTCATTGCACGTTTATTTCCACATAACCTCATGTGGATAAACATTTCATCTTTAAAAACCCAAACTGGCAACGAATCCTCAGATAAAGGTGTATCAGCCATTAATACATTAAGTACTGATATGAAAATGGCTCTATTCATGATTTCCTCATTATCATTGGTTCATCACCATACGGTTATGAGCGGCTGATATGTGGTGTCAAATTTCCATCCGTAGCTAAGTTCTCAAGTCACAAAGCAACGAACTTCTCCCCTATCCACAAAAGTCGGAAACTGCTTGTGATAACGACTCGAGCACGTCCTGGCACAACTATCTCGAGTTTCCAGGAAAAATATTGCTACGCGTTGGCGTTCAGTATGTCAATGAACGGACAAGTCAACAAATCCTCAATTTCAACCAAATCTACACACAAAGCCAACCGCCTCTGCGAGACGACGGAACGAATAGAAGTTCAGCGACTGAGAAGGCATATGAAGACGGGACACATAAACATATAAGCTGAAGTTTATTCAACGTCACCAGCACATTTGTACAGTGATATAGTCATCTTCGAGAAATCGGTATTGCTTGGAAGAAAAAGTGAATTACTACTGAGAAAAGTTATTTAGGAGAAGTATAGTAACCTCTCGGCAAGTCTTAGATGGGGAATGTTGATTGATTCTTCTGAATGCTGACTGTGGAAACCGTAATCACTTACCCAGCGATGATGTGGTACTTGTCCTTCCAGAACACAGAACTGGCCTAAGAAAGCTTTAGTGTGACTATCCGTAAAGATTTGTTCAAGCAGCATTCAATGACATTCATAAAGAAGATCCAAGCTCTTAGGCCAACAGCCGAAACCAGGTGAAAATTTCGAGAATCTCCTTTGATGGTGGATGACAGAAAATGATTCGAATTCAAGATTTGCTGAGATTCTGATCCACACGACATATCTGAAGACAGGCCACGTAAAAGTTGAATTTTTCTCTGAATGTGGGTATGGGCGGAGATGGCTTCTAGTTCAAGCTTCTTCCTATTTCCTTTGACAATTCTATCCTTGCGGGGTTCAACATTTTTGATAAGACACAAAATTGCACAGCTTACAACACTGATTTGTTTTGTTGGGGCACCACAAGTTTTGGTTTATGTGAAGTTTGCATCTGCTTTATTATGAGTTTTCTAGGTGAAATATCAAGATTTCAACTCAGCTCTAGGTTATTATTTACCATCTAAACCTATAACTCCCGTTTTTACTTTCACGCAGCATGGATGGCCAAAGAAGTTCTAGTAGTGCATGATTTTTTAAGACAGACTATCAGATATAGGAAATCGGGAAGCGCAGTCGTAATGGCGGCGTTACCTACACGCACGGTCGTTGGTTCCATCGCCTACCGAGCCAAACAAGTCCTCTTTCTCTCCTGGGTCAGGTCACGTTGACATCATTTATGAAGGTGGTAAACCCTTGCGTGGAAATTCTCAAACGAATTCATACACAAATTCGAATGCTATCGTGGATAAGTGATACGAAAGCAAACGAATTGAAAAAAAGCTAGGATCCGCAGTGAAGACGTGTCACGCAAGGATGGTAAATAAATCACATGTCGCTTATGTGGCCTTTAATCTTTTTAAATATCGGAGTTATCGATCAAGCATCGCTATTCAATTGCTTGAGTGGGACTGGAAAGTAGGACACTTTGGTACAAAGCACGCTGTTCCAATCATTTCTGGCAAAAAAGTGGCCATAAGTAGCTCGCCTGGTCTATCCGTTTCTACTAAGGGTTCTCACGAAATATATTTCAAAGTTCCTTGATGAAGACGATGCCGGTGCGTTTTTCACGCTCTTCTCAATAACTTTACTAAAGATGTTCACCAAATCGACGTGCAGGGTACAATCCGAACGTGTACACAAATAGACGCGTATAGATTTTCGATCATCCACCCAAGCAAACTAAGGCTTCCAACCCCTCTGGGGATGACGAATTGGTATTAGATCTGTGTGGATAAATGAAAATACTGACTCTGATACATCGGTGGGCCACCGGAAATTGTTTTATACAGGGCAGTCATGCACTCAACCTCCTCTATGATAGTGCAAATGGAATCAAATGCATGGCTCCTTCTTAAGGGGATGGAAAACAACAAACGTTTTATCCTCTGTCTTTTGTATTGTTTCAGCAGTTACGAGCACCTTATTCTCTATTTATGATGGACATACGGAGTTACGCAGTTTTCAAATCTGGTCAGGAATAATTATTCCGAACCAAGCACGCAATGTTCAAACGTCTGCTATCTGATCTGAGACACCAAGCTTCACAGCATCGTTACCATTAGCCCTGCGATAAGCAAATAAGCTACATGTAACCTTAGTGACTATAACTTTGGAAACACTGGAGATCGAAAAGAATACGAGGTAGAACTGGCTAATTTTAATCGTTGGTTCGTGCCATGTCTTTTAATCGCCAGAGTGGTTGGAATACAAATGACTTGTTGAGAGCGTTGTTCCAGCCAGAGATAGTTCACTCGCCGTTCATTCTACCACTCTTCATACCAGCCTCTAGCTTCGAAAAGGAAAAACTAATAGCACGTTTTTACCGGTCTTTAATAGTATGTCTATCAATTGGATAGAGTGGAATAGAACAACGATTAACAACAATTAAATCAACGATCATTTGCGCATGAATTATTGCGACGCTCCTTCTTTGGCTAATCTATTAAGCAGGAAAAAGATCATCCGACCTTGATCAATCTCTTATGGAGATGTCTTGCATTCGATTCCATTCGTGATATTGTCAAGGTGTTTAAATACCTATTTGACCTAGTCAGTGACTTTCCACGGTCGCCTTAGATACCATGTCAGTGTCTTTAATCCTGCCAGAGAAGTGTGGTGAATTTGACGACCTTAAAACGATGGAGGCTTGTTGAGCTCGGAGTGTGGTATTAAACTGACGACCACGTGTCTATTGTTGCATGGCACCTCGAACCACTGCGCTACAGGAGCACTGTGTATAAATAAACACGGAGAAAAGAAAAAGGTTGTTCATCCGTTCAATGAATTCCATGCTATGAAACTGAGCAGTAGAGTGTCATGACACTTCACGTTACCGCAAATTTCTTGACCTTGTCGCTCAGAACGACTACGCGTGCATGCTAATGAGTGGTCGGCTCTAATCGCCACCGCTCGCTTCTCTCTGTCAACACCACAACCCAACCAACTAGACCGATGAAAGACGACGAACACTCGTTCCGTTTTATTAATCGGCTCTACAAAATGGATAATGTGCTCACCACATTCGCCCAGTCCATTCCAAGCATCTATAGACCACCTGCTGCTGTCGCTTGACCATATTACTCTTCTTATGATCGGTTTTCATTCATATCTATTTGCAATAATATTCTTCATATTCATTTAGAGATAAGCAATGATGGCTGGGAATTTGCTCATACAGATTAGTTAAACTAAGCTAAAACAATGCAGTATTTTCTTGTAGAACACGAGGTTGCTACTACCTACTACATAGTATTTATTCACTATAACTGACGTTTCGGTTGATTTCGCATTCGTCAAAACCTGGCAAGGTCAAGTTAACCGCTATCTTGTAAGTTATATACTTCCATAACCTCAGCGAGAAAACCCCGACACATAGATCCCAATGCCATTAGATATACAACAGCTTCTGCACACACCCATCGCTTTCTGTGGGGGCACATTGCTTTTCCTAAGTGTTCATAGCACTAAACACTGATCGTACAACACTCCCTTAGGATCCGCCGTGTATTTACCTCTATTCGTAACACAGTTGGTGTAATTAAATGTTTTTTTTCCCTCGGCAGTGACTTTGGTGACCTAGCGATCTATCAAGCCACTGTTTTTTAATCTTTACAAACAAGTCTGGTGTCAGTCTGCCCACCCCTGATATATAAGGGCTTGGTTAGCCAACAGCGCTCGATTGAACTAAGGACGAGGTTTGAATTACTAGGTACGTCCAACTAGCGCACTAGGCACATCTCAGTCTCTAATTATTCGTATTAAGATACGTGACATTCTTGGAAATGAACATGAGGTCACGAATTGCCGAATGAGTGGCGGTTTTGTTATTATCGGATTTGAGATGGGGCCTGACAAAAACATCCTCAGGTAGCTTCGCAGCTGGTCGCATCTATCCTTGAGTGTTCGTAAACGTGCTAACCACAATATCCTCGAGTTGTCATCGTAACTGGTCACCTTTGTGACTCAGGAGTTCTATCTGTTCCCATGATGCGCTTGAGACTTGCCTAATAGAAAACAAAACTGAACTGTCCTTTTGATTCTACGACAATTTATATCAACCTCTGGTCTTTCTCTCATCTACAATTTTTATAAAGCCTATTGTGAATCCTCTTTTTGCTTTAAATTTAAGGTTTTTGCAGATTGTTACGGTATCAGTGATATCGTTACGTCATCTGGGAAAACTAAACGACATTGATAATATGATCTACTAAAGAACTTCAGTAGTTTTGTGTTGTGTTGTTAAATTAACAGATCTAAGCTTCTTGAAGTTCCCTCTTTAATTCTCACACTGCTTCATCTAGAAAAAGTCTCATTTTTGGTAATTTTCGAAATCATGGGAGATATTCAATGAAATATCCGTTTGGATGTCATCTTTTTAAGTTGTGATGTAGTTTTATTATTACGCCAAGTTCTTCTTCTATGGCCCATTATGTTGAAGTTAGTTCTTGTTGCTATTTTTCACTTTTTTGATGTGATATTTATGTTACAGAGTGACTTTAACAAGTGTATTAGGGTGCGTGTAGAGCAGTGCTAGAAGTGTCCTCCATTGTAAACGTGGTCTTTGGTTCGAACCAGCGTCATGGGCCAACCTAACTCTTCATTCCGTTTGTTTTGACTAAAATTGATTCCATACTTGTCCAATAATGTAGAAACACTCACTTACTCATTACTAAGGACACGTTAGTCATTGTATGAACCAAATAAGCATCCAGTCATGTCTATAATGCTACGATCGGAGCTGAATGCATTGCACATCCATAGGAGATTAGTAAGCACCAAATCCTTTATCTCTTTATTGTTTGTAATTTCGTGAAATTAATGCCGTAATAGCTCTTGTTTTATCAGCGGACTAAATGAGTACTGGTTACCTCAAAATTTTACTAGACAAGTAATTCTTTTCTACTGTCTTATAGATGGCCCGCACAAATGCTCAACTTCAAATAAAACGGAAATGGTGGGGATCGATCGATTCGAGTTTGAATACTCGAATTCGACCGTTGATTCAATCGATATAGTCCTGAGTAGTAGTAGTATAGCCGGAATACATGAAAATAGCAGTATATTTGCGTGTCTGGCCAAGCAGCAGAAATTCGACGCCGATCTCGGTTAAAGGATACTTCAAATGAAATGAAAAAGATCTTCCCCTCATTAGCTCAAAACGACGAAAAAGCTTTCACACAGGAGAACATAAGATCATCAAGCGGCATATATATATATATATATATATATATATGATTGTATGTATATATGCTTGTGTGTGAGTACGTTCAGCTGTAAGGTTCATCCATCTTTTCTCGCTCTTTCTACCTCTTTCCCTTTCCCCTTACTTCTTCTCTTTGTCTTTCTCTTTTCTTCCGCGTTCTTTTCGACTCTTCCCCTTCTCTTTGACTTTTTTAAAATCCCTTTTATCCTTTTTCCTTCCTTCTCCTTCTCTCTCACCTTCTTTTTACTTCGTTATCTATCGGTTGTCTGCCTCTTTTATTGTCCGTTTGTTCATCCCTGCCTGCCTGTCTATCTGTTTATCTATGTCTTTATCCACCTTTTAGTTAATTATAACATCAATCTATATCTAGTTTTGTTAAAATCTTTATTGATTGGCAAGTAACCTTTTAGCCAACTTCTTGATGTATTCGTTGAGTGATTGACGTTCCGAGTAAATCTCTCTTCGTCCTTGGAGTTTGACGAAGAGTCCAAATGAAATCTGACTAAGTTGATCAAATCTCACTTCAATAGTACGGAGCCGTAAGTGGCCCGTCTAAAGTTTATGATTTTGTGCGAAGTACACGACGGCCTAGATCGACTGCACCAAGTTTGTATTACTTCGTAGACATGGTTTATTTTACCGATCATTTAAAACTGAAAAAAGGAATAAAAACACCGTATTGCTACTTTTATGGGTTGGAGGTTACTATAGTCTATCAATTAGGACGTCAGGTGTGAAGTCGACGTCTATATGCAGAACTTAAGAAGTTCAAGAGATAGATAAAAATATTCTTTACTCGTTATTGATGGCAAACTTTCCCACCTATATTGACTCACTGTGGAAAAATAGAGGACTTCGGTGTACGTAGGAGGCGACCAAACAGGAATGTTGGGGAATTTGTGGACTCCGCTGGCTGTTCAGTTGCACTTACTGTGCTACAATTCATAAAACCTGTTTCAAATATGACATGCGATACACTTTTCCCAAGCACTCATAAGCAGTTACCAGTTAGTTTTTGCATTTTTGGATTATATTGAAACAGTAAATCACTTGTCGTCTAGAGAGGTGCCGTGCATATCACTCCATTCATATCGTCGTAGACATCATTGGATGCATGTCTGGCCATACGTAGGACATCTAAGGATCAATGTTAATTTCAACAACTACATTTTTACTCAAATAATAAAACTTGCGAGGAGCCTACCGATGCATTTGGCCTGTGCTTTTATCCACTCAAAGATGTCTGGTACCAATTTGCCAACGGCAGAGGGTTGGAAGGCGTGGTAAGCCCAAATGGTGGGATAGGACCAATGATTCCGTGTGAATCGCAGCACACCTCTCACCACTGTTCTACACATCTACTATAGTGTAGAGTATACAGTTTGTTCTTACCGTTCCACACGCCAATGTCAAGTTAAAACTTTTACGCGCATTAGGAGTTCTATCTATATGTTAAGGCTGCGTTATGTCCATCCTTTTACTTCCAACTGGAGTCTGAAGGATTGCAACAGAACAGGCTGATTTACGTGATCTTTTTGTTTAGTTCTACTTTTGTCTTCACAAAGAACATTCTGATTCATTGTATCGCCCTGAGTCACCATAGAATATTTATTCAAGTAGCAATGTTGATTCCACCCCGATACGTTTTTGTTCAGATATTAGTGTCACATGTTTCACACTTGATGTCTTAAAACTAGGTGGTTCGTTTTCTATTCAACTGTTTATTGACCTCACTCAACAATTTCAAAAGAACTATGTAGTGGAAAAGAAACGGAGCAGTAAGCGTCGTAGTGGCAGAGGTGCCGTTCAATAACCTTGCTTAGTATTTCTCATTCTTAACTCATGCTATAAACGGTTTGTCGCGATTCTAATGAAATCCTGCATCGGGTGAAACAAACTTTCCTTTCAATAAATCCTTTCATACTCGGGAAATTGATATGAAACTTGACTGAGAAGATAAAACCACTGATTTGACACATTGGTACGCCACTCTAGTCAATGTAAAGGTCAGATGTGCATTATACAGATGTCACTAGCACAACGCTACGAATGGAATCGAATGCGTGGTGCATCCCTTAAATAAGGAGCAATGCCAAAAGCTTTATCTCTTGTTTTTCTCGTTTAAGTGGTGAGTAATAACGTGTGTAGCAAATCCCAGGACCGACTTTCTTTTAATCTCGTCCTTGATCCATATTTCATTGTTTTCTTGATGAGCAGACACGAGGTGGTTAGCAAAATTTATTCAGTACAAAACTGGCTGACGTTCCGCCAGTTTCAGAGCCTGGAATAGTCGAGTCGACGCGCAATCCACTTAGTAAAACACTGTCATAACCTCAGCAGACAAAACCTAATACATATATGTTTACTTGAATAGTGAACAGCTTATTTTAAACACTCACACCGTCTTGTTCTTTGTACGTCTTTCAGTTATTTGCTAGGGACCAGTAGCACACATTTGTGTCAGTTTGACCTTTCCAGGCTCAGAAGAGGCCGAAACGTCGACTGTTGCGAATATATAGACCCTGTAATGACAAATTCGTGTTTGTTCATCAAGAAAATGGTGAATAACGTGTGTAATGTTAAGCATAACTTTATTTGGTAGTCAGATAGTATTTTCTTGTTTCATTCAGATTGTCCGTTTTTCTTTCTTTTTCAACATAGTAGCGAATACTAACCAGTAAGTGATTGTTCAGATGGACAGTCGTGATCGGCATCACCCTTACGACGACGGTGAGCTGAAAGTGACGCTGGAGACATCGGACGACGACGATGAACACGGCTATCACACACCGAAAAACATCTTCAACGCTGAAATGTCGAGGTGATTAAGAATATTTGACAATATGGAACATATATGGTTGTTATTCATGAGATAGTTCACGTTATTCCGATTAAAACAAGAAATACTTCTGTCTAAGAAACTGATCAAAAGTTTTGTTACGCGCTCATCAGATTCGATGTACATGCACTAGTAGTGTACTGGTGTTATTTCATAACTCTGACAAAAGATGTCGTCTTAAAAACCTTACGATTCACCACAATCCTTAATTTAGCTGTTTATCGGTTTCTCATACTTCTGATATTTGAATACCATTTATTTGCCATAGCTGTTTAACATTTATTACTTGTTTCATAGGCTCATGTAGCTCAACGCTCGAAGGCGCCCTGCAATAAATACGGGATCAATCCTCACGCCACAGGCCCATCAAGCCCTCCATCCTTCTAGGGTTGGCAGTTTGGTACCAGTTTGTCTGAGAGAATAGTATTACTGGCTCGATACTTTGGTGGGCCACCGCGAGTCATTTTGAAAGCCAGATATGCATTCAATCATCTCCAACGATGTTACGAATTGAGTCGAATGCATGGTGCATCCCTCAGGGTTAGATCAACGCCGAGAGCTTTATCCTTTTTACCCTTTATTCATGCATTCGTCGTGAAGTGATAGTAATGTCGTTCAATATGCGCAAGGCTTTAATTCAACCCTACCTATGGCCAACCAACTCCGCTATCTCTTCGGGTTCGGGAAATTCGTGCCAAACTTGTCTGGGGTCAGCTTATTGTCTACAGTCCACGTGGGTACGCTCTAGTACAGCTATCTCAGGACTATAGCAGAACAGACTCAACCAGCACTTAGCCACATTAATCAAGAAAACCGAACAGTCTTGTAGCAGCGACCGAACCCACAAGAAAATCCGAAGACTTTGTGGATGAGGAGTACGACGAAACGAATTCAATGTGTAAAATGCTGGGATCTGTGCAATATTTGACATCGAACCATATAAAATGGATCAATAACTGAAATTTATCTCCTATGTGGGGCGCGTGTGGCGCAGTGATAGGAAGCGCCCTGTAACGCAAACGGGGCATAGATCGCCGCGCCCAGGGCCCACCAAGCTTTCCATCCTTCCGCGGTCGGCAAATCGGTACAGGACATGTCTGGGAGGATAGCAGCACTGGCTCTATAAATCGATAGGCCACCGAGAGTCATTGTAAAGGCCGAATATACATTAAATCACCTCCAAACAATGCTTAATGAAGACCAATGCATGGCGCACCTCTTAGGGATTGATCAACGTCGACAGTTTTATCCTTTTCATCTCCTGTGTTTGATGTAAGTGTTAATCACTTAGTCAGTTACCCTTTATGTATAAATAAATAACAAAAACGAAAATAGTGTTCGCAAAAAGTAATGTTTTACTAAGGAGAAAAAAATGGACAGAAGCAAGTACCCGCAGTTTTTGAATCCTTGAAACACCGACAATCACTTTGTTTTCGCTACGGGACCCAAATTAGAGACTGCTATAACAAAAATTGAAGACTATTAACTTGCTAACAAATCATTAACAGTGGTTTTATAGCGTTTTCACGATAGGACCCTACTTAACTAGATGACCTCTTCATAACCACAACCTGTTAACACTCATTTAATACCGTTTTCGCTGCAGGACCCACATTGCAGACTATCGTGACTGTAATTCACTTTACACCGCTTCCGCTTTAGGAATCACGTTGTAAACTTTCACAACTGAAACTCACTAACAGCCATTTCACATTGCTTTTGCCACAGTACTTCCATTGCAGACTGTCACAACTACAACTCGCATGCACAACATTCCCGTCACCTCCGTTGCCTATGGGAAAAAGTGGACCAAAACCTGATGACGATGAGAATCCCTATTCTACGATAAAGAAATGCCCACAAAGATCGTCGATGATAAAAAATCTCGAATCACTGATACAAATGAACGCCACAACGGTACAACAGAAGAAAAGGTAGCATTCACAGTTTACTCTATTCACCATCGTTGGAATTGTTTTTTCTTTTTTTTATTTCTTTTTTTACCGTTCCTTTCACTTAACTTTCACTCATTTTTGGATTAATGTATTATCAGCTTCAATATTTTATCTTTCATTAAAAAATAGACACGTGTTTAGGCTTTCTTCTTTGCTATAGTTTATGCCTATTATTCCTTCCAACGGTTTACCTCCTCATCGTGGCCGGAAGGTGTTCCTGGGTGTTGGGCTGTGATGTACAGCAGGGGGATTCGTTCTCCCGGTAGGGTCTCCCAAGCTGAGAAGGAGTTCTAAGTTTCCATCAGGAAGCCTAACTAAGAGTAAACCAGTACCAGGATCCACCACCGTCCTGGTATAAAACTGGTGGCATGTTGGCAAATCTCCTCGTGATCCACAAAGGCCGGCGACTGTCTGTCGTGGTGAAGGCCTGGGGCAGACTTTGGCTAGGTTGTCCTTAGGATTCCAGGGAACCACAATAGCTTAACCAGCAAATCTCCGAAAAACGGTGATTGTGCTGGGGCCCGCAAAACTAGTGAAGACGGGCCATCCAAGTAAGTAGTATACTAATTACTGATGATACTCCATCTCTTACACATTTGAATACATGAATGCACTATTACAATAAGATCTGCACAGTGGAAGTAAATGACATCTAAAAAAAAACTGATGCTATGTCTTCTGAAAAATGTGAAAGTGCAAAAATAAACCTGATACAAACTTTGAATGCTAGGGAGAAAAGTAAGAAACGGAGATTTTGCTTGTTGATTGCAAGTATGGTAATAGCTTATCTTTCATCTTCTCTTCGATATTTGTCACATATTTTCATGATAACTGCTAATACACCTATAAAATGAGTTAAATATACTTCATTAAAGTGTACAATTGCAAATGAGTCAATATCGCTTCATAGTTGTCATTCAGTCCGATGTTCTACCGTGAGTTGAGTATGGAGAATATGCTTCGTGAATTGGAAGCCGTTCCATTTATGAAGAAATTATCGCTGTTCGAACGCTTTTCGGATATCGACCACGTTGATATCGCACTCTGTATATCGTTCTTATTACTAGTCATTTTTGGTATTTTCGGATTCTACATAATCATTAATGAGTTTTCGTAATAAATATTGATTGATCGCTCTGATAGACATGGAGCTGCTAAGTTCTCTCAACGGAAGAGACATCGTTTCGTTGAAAGTTAAAAGAAACAGAGAAGTTCTTCTATGGATTTGAGCTTTGAAACTATCACGAATTTCAAAAACATCTCATTTCGTAACAATACAATTGGAATGCAGTGATACTCGCACGGCCCATAGACGGGTTGTTCGTTAGTGCGCCACGGAGGCCCTCGCTCTGAGTTTCTCTCAGCTATTTTTCTATCTACCAGCGCCATCAGCAATCAGCCATCAACAGAATTGATCTGAGGAGCCCAAAAAAATGATACTGCAAACTGACAGCAAACTGATCTGGAGGGATAAAAACATTGGAAACAGTGATATATGCGTAAGATCCCATAAGTCATTGTGTAGTAGGCCAAAAATGCATCCAACCATCTCCGGAATGCTAACAATGGATTTAGATGCATAGTATATCCCTATGGGATTTAGCAACGGTCCACCTTTCATGCTCTTTTTATTATGTATTCACTAAAAACCACCAAAAACGAGTTCATTAAGAAAACGAGTGTTACGATTGGTCGACGAGTTGGCTAAAGGAACAATCAACTGATTCAACTGTTTTCGTTATCGAACGAAACAATGATAGCACTGAACGATACACGAACACAAGAATCTGTACAGAGGGAATAATGTATAAACTAATGAGAACATATGCAACATATGAGAACAAAACATAGATGGACGAGAGTAAGTTAGATATTAAGGTAGTACTTAGAAGGATGGAAAAATCGAAACGGATCAATAACCGTGTAGAATTACGGGTTAAACGCCAGAATACTGATAGATCGATAACGAAGTAGAACGCATAGGTAGACAATGTTTAAAAGAAGACTTGATGGTAGAAAAGAAAAAAGAAAAAAAGAAAACGAAATAGCCATTAACGACACATTTAAAGTCCTTAGTGTTTTCGTTGGGTTGCGGAAGATCAACTGATCACGTCTACGGCATTTCCAAGTGAGAGTTCCACAACCACAGATACCGTTGGAACCACTAGTGGCTCTATTCAGAATGTGTTCTTGTCTAAGCATCTGCCAACTAGCACAAATAGTGAGCGCCCAACTACCACATCACTGCCTGCTCCGCCACTATACTACGCTTAATAGCTTCGAACAGTGCGTAGCATTACGTTAGGAGCCTTAAAAAAGGCAGCTGAGAAAGCAAGGAAATTTCCTAGTTAAGTAATTTAGTGCATGGATTTCACAAAATCTCCGAATGGCACTACAATGCTAAAAGCTAAAGACATCGAACACACAGATTAGTATTATACTAAAGGTGATGACTAAAATGAAACAATGACATAACATTATTATGTATTAAGAGAAGAAAAAGTCCATTTAACAAGCTGAATCTCAACAAGAGAAACGTGTAGACGAAACAGAAAGATCAGATAAAGAGCTGTACGGGTTTCATGGTGTTGTACGAGTTGTAGTGAGTTAGTGTTTTGCCTCGTTTTCATCTTTTGACGTTGAACCATCGTCAACAGCGTTGTCCGCTTTTGGAAGAAGCGTCTCCATTTCTTTTGCATCACTGAAATTGTCAAATTTTCTACTAGGGAGAACCATTTAAACAGATTTTAAGTAGTCGTTAAGAAAAGTGAAATTTTCTTAAAGGTTTGTTAAAATAGTACAGCGAGCGGATGGTGCAGTGGTAGTGACACTGTTCACTGCGCTGACGTCCAAAGCTACCAAGTCCCTGATTCGTTGGCGTTTCGCACGAATCAAGATCCTTGTCCCAGTAGGGAAAATGATAGCACATTTGTTTGGGACAATTTCACTCCCTCCAATTCAAGCGGGAAACGCCTCAGTACAGCTATTTCAGGCAACCAAGAAGCATCGATTCCACCAAACTTCAATGATATTCGTGATGATTCTTAGATAGCAACCGATGCCACAAGCGAAAGGTTCCAAGACTTTTGTAGATGGTGAATGCGAGGAAGCAAATTTAATGGAAAAAATTCTGTGAACCGCACAATGTAAGCACATGTGGTATCGAGTCGGGCAAAATGAACAAGTAAATAAGTGAGGTGAAGTAAACTAAAAAATAAAATGATATTCAAATATGGTCAGAATTCCGAGGACGAATTGTTCAACCTTCCGAAAATTAATAATCAGAATGAAACTGACTGCTAGAGAAAAGTGCAGGAGCGATAGAACTTACGCTTTCGGTTCGGGTTCCACACTCTTCTTTCCAGCGCTGTCCAAGCTGCAGTTTTTGGTTTCCTGAACGTGAAGACTTTGAACTGTAGGGGATTCATTATTATATCCGGTAGTTTTTTTTCATTTCGGTTGTAAAGTGGCGAACAGTGAATATTTCACGTACCTGGAGCCATAAGAAGGCGACAAGAACATTAGCCGTGCCGCAAACCATTGAAATCATATGCACTCCTGGTTCGTAGACCGTCTTGAGACCGCTCTGTAAACACCCTCTGTAGACCCTCTGCGTGTTTTTTAACCCACTTGGAATTGGTGAATATTACACCTTTCAAACCAAAAACGTGCTCCCTATAATATTAAAAATCTAAGAAAAAACATAGGCCACAGTTACGGTGCCTAAAAATTCATTAGCGTTTTTTTTGGGCATATACGGAACAATATCGTCGTTAATCTCCCATGAAGTGCACGCCTCCTGCAAAGAGTTCCAACCAATTGCTAGCACATTCCACTCAAAAATAAGGTTTTCTATCAATCCCTTACCTGGTAAGAAAAGAAAAAGTCTGGCAAGAAAAGTGGTTTGACTAGGCGACATCTCGATCAAAGCTGTTTACGGCAGTACTGTATTGTTAATGAAGTGAGTAATTCAAGATTGAAAGTGTATATTGCTTTCTCGACATGACCAAGTTATTGATGAATACCGATGAAACACAGACGACTTTCAAAAATCCCAACTAGAAAGAAGGACTTTCTGTGACTATGAGAATCACAGGTCACGGTTTATTCAGCCTCTTTACCGCTCACTGTATAGCTAACACATGCTTCAGCCGCAATCGTGTCAACAATTTTACGCATTATCGTCCACAAAGAGCTCGAAAGCCATTTTCTAAAACGTAGCCGGACCAATTAATATTAAGCTGCAATGATATGCTCAACTCTTCGAAAATATTTCGAAACCGACCTTCCATAAACCTCGGTGTGACAAATCAATATGTATTCTTTCTTGATAAGCTTGCACGAGGTTGATAAATATATTTATTTTCGGCTAACGTTTCGACGTCTTCGTCTTCCTCAGAGCCGGTGATCCGGGCATCACTGAGTGAGGATGCCTCATTCGAGAAGATGGCTCGCTGAGGAAGATCTGGCTCGACAGGAAGGCGAAGACGCAACGTCGAGGCGAACAACAAGCATGGACCATCGACTCGGATCACCGTCTCTGAGGAAGACGAAGACGTCGAAACGTTAGCCGAAAATAAATATATTTATCAACCTCGTGCAAGCTTATCAAGAAAGAATACATCTTCGAAAATAATTTCGTCCTCGAGACCCACGAGAGTGTACATCTAATAGGCCGGAAATATGATGTGAACAGTTAGGAACGGATGAGGGAGAAAAACGTTGAGTGGACCCCAAAAGTAGGCGATCGTCATCAGCGACAAAAACGATTGGTGACGATCGTTAGGTAGTGAAACGAATAAAAAATATGTTTGTGCGTTGTACGAGTACTGAGAAAAGTTAGGCAAAAGATATTTCCTTTTCAAGCAACGAAGAAAATCCCATTGGCGTTATTTCTGATAAGGGACTATTAACCGTTGATTAGTTCCAATATTCAGACTGATCTGGTGTTCTACTTCAGCGTTTCAAAGTAAATATGGTCAAAAAACGCTCACGTATCCACATGAGCAGAACTCTGCACTCACGACATTTTTTCCATCATATATCGAATTCACATCAACCTACCAGCATAGAAGCGCCAATGTTAGCAATACGCCCGACAATGGAACATGAAGCAGTGCTTGTGGCTCGGACATCGGTTGGCATCAGCTCTGATGCACAAAGATAGCACGGCTCCCAGACAATTGACGTAAAGACGAAAGCTGCCAGATATACCATGGTATAGTACCACTCGCCCTAAAGCAGTACTAGTTTATCAGCTACTAATTATTTTCTCTTCACAAAAAAAAATGATGCCATACAAATTGAGTTCGAAGGATCAACTACCTGAAGATTTCAAAAAAAAGCCATACCTTCTGCCCCATGAACAAAAATGCAATAACGCAACCAAAGAACACAACGGCCAATCCTTGAGAGACAAGCAGTACAAAGCGACGCCCCATCCAAGGTAGGACTCCATCAGCAAATCCGATTATCTAAACACACCTAACTCGACTTCAAGTAGCAGTGGTACGGTAACAACCTGGGCGGAGGTGATAGCGACTGATAACTCACCACCCTGACGACCGAAAGCAGAATACCAGACAGAAACTGACCAATCCAGAAGTTTTTTGTCATGTCACCACCACAGAGATCGGTAAGATAGGCGGTCATTCCAGTTACGAACCACCTAAGAGAATACGATCAGAGCTGAGCTATTAATTCCAGATATTTCCATTAGATTTTATCTAGATTCCTGTAATAACTAACTCGTTTAGAAATAAGAACAATCGCAAGAAAGATTTATATTCGTATTTATTTGTACATGCTTCAATATATATATATATATATATATATATATATATATATATGCATGTGCACGTATGTGTGCATATGTATGTGTACGTATACATATGTATACGTATTTGTGTATGTGTATGCATGTGCATGTAAATGAAAATGTATGTATATGCATGTGAGTGCATATATATATATATATGTGAATGTATATATATGTATATCTATGTGTATATATACGTGTACACGTTCGTGTGTATGTATATGACCACGCATATACATGTGTCTATGTATATGTGTACATACATGCGTATCTATGTATCTATGTGTATACAAATGTGTACTTATGTATACGCTTATGTATATGTATACACGTATGTATATGTATATGTATATGTATAAGTGTAGAAACTTACATCACCCATAGCACAAGTAGATTCCTTCTCAAATGAGGCTCTCGGAATACACCGACGATACTCATCGCCTTCTCCGGTTCCATGACTTCACCTTTATTCACAGGTGGAGGCACTAAATTTACTTACATGGAATTTTATTTAGCAGTAAATTGTATGCTTTTTCGACAACAATCGCTTCTTTCCTTCTCTTTGAACGGTAAATTATAAACACGAAGTTTAAGCCACAATGTTGCTGAGATAAATGAAAAATCCCAGACCACAGGTGTATGCGGTGAGGAACGCTCACCACCACACCATACGGGTCCTTTGTTTCGACCTTCTCTCAGCCAAGTGCTGATGGGTAATTGCTGATAGCAGCTATAGATCAACAACACAGCTGAGAGAAAGGCAAAACAAATGATACGCATTGTGTGATGGTGAACGCGTTAGACCACAAAAATAGTAGTAGGTCTTCGTTACCCGACACAGACACCTGCGAATCGGAGTCTTGCAAATACCTCAGCATCAAAACTCGGACTCCGGGGCAGATCGAATCATGAGTTTTTTTCCAGGGACTAGCGCACTACGCACTGCGCTACGAAGACCCTTACTCTGCATTTCTCTCAGCTAGTTTTCTACTTAACACTAGCAACAGCAAACACCTGCCAGCGGGGTGAGAGAAACGCTGAGCAAGAACCTCCGTGGCGCAGTGTGTAGTGGGCGAGCTCCCGAAAAGGGAAATCGTGGTTCGATCTGGCCCGACGTCCAAGTTCTGCGAATGTCTCAATATTATTGTGGTTGCACCTTACATCATAGCCTGCCATAAAAAACTGTAGTAAGCAGTAAATAAAAAAACAAACGTTATGATTTCGACTACAGGCTCAACTCAACTGGATTCAATGCCGATTTGTGCTCCCCAGACCAATCCCGCTGACAGGTGATTGCTGATGGCTGTGTTAGATAAAAAATTAGCTGAGAGAAACACAGAGTAAGGGGCCTCCGTTGCGCAGTGTGTAGTGTGGGAGACTCCGGAAAGGAAAATCGTGGTTCGATCTGGCTCGAGGTTCAAGTTTTGCGAATATCTCAGCATCATTGTGGATGTATCGCATATAATACTCTGCCGTGAGAAATTGTAAAAGGCAGGAAATAGAAAGCAAACACAAACATTGTGGAGTTTAAATCGTTTAGAATAGATCAATCTCTCAGCGATGCTCTTTGGATTGGTAGACATCCTGGAGGTAATTGAACATATATTTAGTTTATATGATGACCTGCACGGGCTTCCGATGCAGAAGATTAGTGGTTTTATCATCTCAGAAATGTATCAGTTCATAGACTCCGAAGGGATAAAATCCCTCTTTCCAGAGATTTCCACTTCCTTCCCTGTTATTTTGTTCTTTCCTGTTCGTAGACCCATTATATTTGAGGAATTTTCGACTCACTGGGTTCGAACTTCATGCCTGAGATGTATGCGATACGTTTGCGGCTCTCCTCACTTTCAGCAAAACGACCCTAAACGAATTTACTCGTAAGGACTGCAACAGAACCATGAACTCTCGCATTTAATAAGCTGAAAAATGGTTTAGAAAAGATAATTTTAATTGGTCCGAGTTTCGATTACCTTCTTTCGAAGCCAAATATGGCTTTCCGGTAGTATAAAGAGTATAATGCAAAGCTTAATACAGGCGATCACTGCCGATAAATAGGAGGATAGACGCCATTCACCAGCAAACAAACACACTAAGGTCAACAAAATACGGCCGTTTGCCTAAACAAGTAATTCGTCATTAATTCTCCATTGAATGTGTGATGTTAGTAAGGCGTTAAATGGAAGTAAAAGTAATAAAGTGCTCATAAAACTATGTCAACGATGCTGAAAAGGTGTTTTTCCTTCTAAGAATTTCCCTATATTGTAAAATGATGTAAAAAAAATAATGAGGATTACGACGTTCACAAGAAGATTATTTACTGAAAAGATAAAAATAAAGCTCTCGGCGTTGATCAATTCCTGAGGGATGCGCCATGAATTTGACTTCATTAAACATCGTTTGGAGGTGATTGAATGCATATCTGGCCTTTACAATGACTCGCGATGGCTTACCGATGTATCAAGCCAGTGCTGCTATCCTCACAGACAAGTCTGGTACCAATTTGCCGACCCCGGAGGGATGGAAGGCTTGGTTTGCCATAATAGCGGGGATCTGTACCACGTTGCAGGGCGCCTCCGATCACTGCGCCATGCGTGCCTTATTTACTTAAAGAGAAATCAATAGTATTCTCAGCGCTTTTCTTTTTAATTGAGCCATCATCATGAATCAGACCTCTACTCACCCAGTTACTGAACGTCCTCAGCTTAAACCTTTGATGCGGTGACACAAGCTCGGAAAAGTACGCCCAACCGACGACCATAGTTCCTACAATGTTCTCCATATAACTATTGAAATTTATGGTAATAATTTGTTTTTTACATTTTACAAGACCTGTAATCACATCTACTGTGCGGATCCCGACACTTCCTGCATTCGATTCGCTTTCTTCGCACTCATCGTCTTCAATGGTCTTCGAACATTTCGCTTGTTGTTTAGGATGTTGCTTGAGGGTTTCGTCTTATTCACGAATTTCGCGGAATGTTAATCGATTCGATTCCCCTTGCAATCTTGGAGATAGCTCATCATAAGCAGATGCTAGTCTTTGAGGATCAGAGGAAGCCAGCTGATTTTGGGTAGGTCTTACAGCAATTTTCCAACTACAGAGAGATAGGAGGCTTGGTGAGATGGGTGCCTCATCGAACCAGAGCTTTATTGAAGTGAATAAGCTCTACGACCACTGCGCTGTTCGCTCTTGGTATTTTACGTTTCACCATATAGTATAAAACGGAATGATAGTGACGATTTCCAGTAAAAAAAAAAACTACGTATCCAGTAGATACTGCATAGCTTACCGGCGATTCCAATACCAGTTAGAGCTCTGAGGAAGTAGAAAGCGGCGATACTGTCGAAAAAACCTGAAATCAATCGACAATTCGAATGATCGATGTGTTGTACGATTGCTTTGCAATCAATTTTTGGTAAAATTTGGATCAACCCCGTACTGTTCTACTCCTCATTAATTCGAGGATTTTTGTTGTTCCTCATGAACTGTGGGAAGAGATAAAAAATACAGTAATTAATAAGTGAAGCATCAAATTTACCAGATAGTGCCAATGCAGGAATACCAATGAAAAGCGATACAAGATAAGTTTTTCGGCGACCGATCTTATCCGCAACCCATCCCAAAATTATGTTTCCGATCAGAACGCCGAAATACTGAGCGAATGCAGGACGAATACTGAAAAACCGCAATGCTTATTTATTTATTTATTGTTTAATAATTGAAACAATCCCAAAACTCTGGACCGCAGGTTTGTGCGGTGGGGAACGAGCGCGCTATTACCCTTTCCGGCGCTAAGGCGTTCACTACCACACCATGCGGGTCCACTGATCGATAGAACCACCTGTGCGGCAGGCGAAACGAAGGACGAAAGACATCCGGAGTTTTACAAATATCTCAGCATCATCTTGGCTGTATTTCACATGATACCTTGCCGTAAAATCACCAGAAATGGTAAATTTTCAAAAAAAAAATGAAAAAATCGATAACGAACTCTTTCCATCCGGGCTTACAGTAGATACCGAATTCCATAGCGGCTGACTTGTAATAGGCATGAGAGTATTCGCTTACACATGCGGCCTTCAAAAGCCAAATATATCTAATGATACGGTATTAGCCATTTCCTTAACCTTACTCTAATATCCCCTGCTTTCAACACCTATCTAAATGACGGGAACTCGAAAAGCAGTTGTAATTGAATGCTACGTGCACTATCTTTACCTTGGCGGACGGTGTTGTAGCGTTAGCGCAAAGATCTGGACAATCTGGACATTCCATGCATTTGTTTTTTGGTACATAATAACATCGATTACCTAAAAAGCAGTGCTACGTAAAATTGAATATTAGGGAGTGAAATACCACTCTTTCTAGTCGATATTACTTCCATCTGAAAGTTGATCACGTCGTTCTGTCAGAAATATTACGGTAGCTATTAACGAAATATACCAGTCAAAAAGAAAATGCTCAACGACTGAAAGAGAGGCCTGAATACGATAAGTGTGGATCTTAATCCTTTAAATAGCTAAGTGCTTAAATGACCCATAAATCAACATGAACAAAATTGAAGCCTACAACCTAAAACTCTGATATTAACGTTTGAAATTTTTAGCTAGTCCGTTTGGAACAATACATCGAGAAATGGCCAAAAAATTTCCCGTGAAATATTTCACGTAGAGCTTTCTAAAGGTTGAGCTAACACGAAGTTAGGATGGACTTTTATTCGGATAACGTTTCAGCACCTCCAAATACTTCAGACCCGCTACGACGAGCTGTGGACCGCATATTTGGATCAAAGCTTACAGCTTCTCAAGCTTCAGATCAAGCTTCTGAAGAACGAAAATACGCCAAAAAGTTAGCCGAGTAAAAGTTTATATCCATTTTGTGTTAGCTCTGTCGTATAGAAAATTATTGAACTTTTTCACCGACGTTTACTGAAAGTCTATTTTCTAGATATTCCATTCATGGTCTATGGCCGCTGCCAACGCATTTTTTTTTCCAAAGAAGCGAGTTGCTTATGTGTGTCAGTGTGTATCGGTGTGAATCGGTGCGCGTCAGTATATATATATACATATACATATGTATATGTCTGTGGACGTGGGTGTGCGTTTGTCTTAGTGTGTGCATATGTGCATGTGTTTATGTACGTGTGCACGCGTGTGTGCACATGCGTGCGTATCCGTGTTTGCATGCGTGTGTGTTTGTATGTATATATGCACGTGTGTGTGTATGTGCGGTCGGGTGTGTGTGTGTGAGTCATTAAAAGAACTGCGTTTTCAGTTTCTTCACCATTTTGTTGCTTTCAAAGCAAAAATTGTGATCGATCGCGAAGAGCAAGGTTAATCACCGGACACATCAAGAATTCTCTTCTCATTTTCACCAACAGCACAATTAAATACAAGGTGGACGAAGCTTTCACGTGTACTGACCTGGCAGTACCACTCTCTGTAGTAACTTTTCGATTAGTTTTATACACTCACCTTGACAAGCCGTTTTTGGTGTGTGATTGAGAAAGATTGGAAACAGTTGTTGGACAGAGAAAAAATGATTCAACTGATAAGTAAGCAGAATAAGAATGTCAAATCGGTAATAACCTGAAAACAACAAAAGTAAAAATTCCAAAGCAAAAGATATAAGACCTGAAAAATGATTTCGTTTCCTGACCCTCCACTTGTCATACCATTATCAGTTTCACTTGTACAACTTGTGAAGCTTCTATAAGTATCCAAAAATCCACAATAAGACAAGAGCTTGGTCACTAACACAAGTGACGGTATGCATTTATTTCAATGCATTACGCATTCCAGTCGTTTATTTTGCCGCAAACGGGTTTTTCTGCACTTTCCGTGGTCAACCGATAGCCTATACAACAAGCACAAAGCCATTAGTTATTTTATCCACAAACTTCCGGACTTCATTTTTGTTTAAGCTTCCTGAAACCACCCTTTTTAGCTTGTTGCCGTCGCGAATCAAATTCGAAAGCAGTCGTCTTCCACGGTGTCCATAGAGATAACACAAGCTGTTGTTACACTTTAACAGCTCCTCGTACACATCTGTTCATAACGACAGAAGTTTTTTTTTCTCTTTCGTTCTTTCTCTTTTGTTTCGAATTCAATACATGTCTCCAAAGCGGTGAAAAGAGACATTTATTGGTCAGATTTACTCTGCTGAGCGTCTCTTAATAAAGGAAAAAACCACTTAACCTTACCAGGTTTCAGTAACTGCATTTTGATTTGTGGCCCGCGCTAGATGTTGATGTTTCACGAGCCGGATTCCTTCCCTTAAATTACTGAATTGCTGGCGAGCAAATACGAAAGAAAAAGAAACCCGCAAGTAACTGAACCAAAAGCAACAACGAAAAAGTAAACAAAAACTGAAGGCAGGTGTGGCGACGAACAAAACAAACAGAAGAAAACTCCAGAGATGAACGACGCATCCGTTTCAAAAATTTTCCAGCACTTAGTGAATCAGTCAATAACAAAATGAAGAAGAAAGAAGGATATGATGGAAATGAGGATGAACAAGCAAATTCTCAAAGGTGACGTAAAACATTTTTCGATGAAGTAAAAATGTGAGTTCAGCGTTGATCAACAATCCTGGGTCACGCATTTGACTCCATTCATAACATTATAGAGGTGTTTGAATGTATATTTAACCTGCATAATAACTCGCAGTAGTGCACTATGTCAGCGCTGTTATTTTCCCGTACAGGTATATAGCACCAATTTGTCTATTATTATGGATGTCGAGGGAAGCTAGGGCTGCGCGCATGATCGAACCAAAGACCAAGTGTGTATTGAAGGACACTCTAGCTACTGTGATAAACACGTAGACAAACGATAAAGAAGAATTTTAATGAGATGTATACGCACGAAGAATATCTTCAGTGAGGAGTGAAGATGTACTTTATATCCAATCCACTTCAATATGGAAAACACATTCAAATTCAAGAAACGAGGAAGTATTAGGATGAATGGGATCTAAAATTTATCGATTTTTATCGCTAATCAATCCCCTTTTTCACCGATAGCTGATCATTTGTTTACTGCCGTAATCGATTCGCTAATCAATTCTCTTTCCTTTTCTAAAAGTATTCATACGCCAATTCATCTGCCAGCGATATTCATGTGCCGCTTATCTGGACGAATGCTTAATTAGCTACTTAAATCAGATATATTTCATACAGAGGCATAAATTATCGTTTACTGATTTCTTTGTTATGATACATTTGGATGCTGATAGTGGAGTGGTAACGATATCATTCAGTAATAAACACACGGTCACTGCTTCGATACCTCACGGGCCAACCAAACCTCCCATCGCACTGGGGTCAATAGAATAGTGTTTACCTTATCTAGAGGGAATTTCTTCCGATCTACAAAGGTTGGTGACTCCAAGAACTCAAGGCTTGGGAAACCCGTAGTAGAGCTATCTCAGAATTCCAGAGAGAATCAACTAGACCAGTATTCAAGGTCATTTGTGAAAAAGACTAAATCCTCAAGTTGCAGGTCAACTCATACCTAAATCGTAAAACCTTCGCGGATGATCTGCCGGGTCTGACAAGCGGAGAGAATGAAATAAGTGCTGGGATCCCAATAATCTGTGAAGTAGTGTTATGTGGAAAAAATTGTGTAACTCCCACGTCCGACTTTGTATTAACCTCGGCATTGAATGAACAATTCTTTCTACTTCTGCTCAGCAAACACGAGGTGCTACTTTCTTTTTCTTTATTTACGTACAAGCTCACGCTTCGACAGATTTCGCCTTCCTCAGAGTCTGGAAAGGTCAAGTTGAGTACAATCTACACGGACAAACACCTCCATAACCAAACAGAGAAGATGCTGAACAAAAATTTCAATCACATTGAACACAGCTTTGCACACTCACCGCTGACTATGAGTCCTCCACTTAGTATGTCGCGTGGAGACCAACCGCGCAGAGTTCGCATCGATTTGTGATGTGCCCATCTCATCAGAATAATAGGCTTATATACTGCCCAATATCATGCGTGATAATGAGGCATTCACCCCTGCGCTTCATTTTTGGATTCTTGGAATTTATCCAGAATGCCTCTAGAGTTTTGCGCGCTTGTGTTCTCGATTCTTGCGAGAGGATCGTAACCTCTTACTTCAAAATCTTCTTCGTTATGTCTCTGCGTCCTATGCGTGCCTAGTGGAGCGTTTGGTTTACTTTTGCCGACTAGGTGTTCTTTTATACACACGCAGAGTGGTCTACCCGTTTCGCCAACGTATTCGTCCCCGCACGCTTTACAAGAGATCAGATAGACTGCACCCGAACTCATGCAGTCACCGTCTCTACCATTGGGACAAATTATGCAATTTTGCGTTGCACATAGACAGTCGTATAGGCGGTTACGAACTAGCTGGCGTCTAAGATTACTCGGTAGCATTTCAATTATCGTTACCGAATTCTCTAGACCGGCCCTTCTTAAACAGTTTTATCGTTGCACTTACTTCATTTGAGATGAAGGGCAGTATAAACGGGACCTTATTGTCGCTAGATTTATCGTTGGGGTACCTGAGGTTTCCTCTACACCTATCTCGAGCTACAGTTTCGTACCTATTAAAAATGGCTATTTGCCGCGCCAAGTTCCTGGACTCTTCTCTCTGCTCTCTTCCCGTGCACACGTTGGTTGCTGTTCGAAACATGTTTCTCACAAGCGCCCTTTTCGTGTGAGAGGGGTGAGAGGAGAGGTAATGAACCAAGATGTTTTTACTACTTGGCTTTCGACACCATTTCGTAATGTAGCCCTTTTCTGATAGGTTTATTTGCACGTTCAGAAATGGGAGCCAGTTTTCCTGTGGTTTCTTTCGGGTGAATTTAATATACTCTGACTGTTCGTTCAACAACCGGAAACATCTGACAATTTCTACTTGTGTTGAACAAATGACCAAGCAGTCATCTATATATCTACAGTAAAGTAACGGACCGAGGTCGATTACTGGCGCTTCCACCTTAGACATGAATGCAATGGCAAGACTTGGTGCCAGTCGTGTCCCATTTCCAGCCCTCTCATTTGTGCGTAATACCTCCCGGACCATCTGAAGATTGAGCAGTTTAGGCACTCCTTTAAGAGTATCATCAAGTGCTGAATCGAGAAGCCATGCATGTTTATTGCTCTTTCGTGTTGTATAAGAAGCAGTGTTGCTGTGCTGCTCAGTATTTGGAGGACCGCCTCTGGAGGAAAATAGAGGGTGGGTCAGTGTTGATTTGCAACTTTATTAGGTCTAATGCTAAAGTGACTTTGCGGAGAAAATTCGAAGACCTTTTGAGTAAATCGCATAACACGGCTTCAAGAGCATACAGAAACACCGCCAACGAAGATCAAACAATAGGATAAATAATGTGCAGAGAAATTCAAGGCTAAGCGTGCTAGGAGGCATGACTCTCCCTGACGCGCGCCCGCTATTAGAATTGGGACCGAGTTTCTCACCATCTGAACCCACTTCTAAAGTAACTTTGCGTAGGGTCGCATGTGGTTTACATGAACTTCAAGATAGACTCCGCAAAAAAAGCTAGGGATGAAGCGCTAAATAGGCGCGAACAACAAAAAGTGGGGGCAATACCAGTACCACCATTTCCTCAACCGTTCTTTAGGCAACAAGAGCCCAGTAATGAAGTTGACATTAAATTTCGGACGTTTACGAATGAAACTTTCAAAGTCCTTGATCACTATCGCGCCAAGATTTGCTGTTCCAACCTCACTGAAATACAAAAACGTGGTATGCGGGAGGTACGAGAGCTGATAAGATCGAAAAACATAAGACTATCGGTTAGTGATAAGAAGGAGAGTTGTAATTCTCCATCAGTTGGATGTTGAGATAACGGAAAACCACCTTGAAGATGGTTCCCTTCATCGTCCATCGTCTGAGAAGCAATTTAAAAGTCAATACCAAAAGTTAAACAACGAATGGGTTAAAGTGGCAAGAGCGGCTGGGTTAAAACCATCAGTTGTCTCTCAACTCAAAGTTGACTAACCAATATCTCCCGTCCTGTATTTACTTATCAAAACCCATAAGTTAGTATCCAGCGATGACCTCGTGTCTACCGATCCATCATTGTTTGAGATTAGACCTATCATTAGCTGCGTGGACGGGCCAACGGATAGAATAATGTGGTTGATAACCCTAATAATTGCTCAGTTGTTGAAGTACATTATAGCTCATCTAACGAACACCGAAATGTTCCTGGATCGTCTACGTAACGCGCGACCCAACAGCGCGTACGTGGTGGAGTCCGAAAATCCACCGAAACGTTAGCCTGTACGTAAATAAAGAAATAAAATAACACCTCGTGTTTGTTGAACAGAAGTAGAAAGAAAAAATTGTGCACTTCGTACTTCGGAATACATAATAAATTATATGATGTACTTAAATTAGAAATTATATATTAGTTTGTAAATCACTGCGATTAATCTGACATTTGAAAATGAATGACGTGAGCAGTAAAACTTTTTCTATTGTGCAAAAAGTCTCGATTTATTAACACAATAAATCGCCACTATTACTTCTACCACCTGTAGTCCAGTTCATCGTCGAGTGACTCGAGCGGGCGGCAGTAAATCTTCCATTTTTACCTGTCGCGTGCAAGAGTATCCCAGTGGGTTCTCGCTCTAGGGACTCGTCGAGCGTCATATCTTTCTTCTAGGCTCTTCGTGAAGAACTCTAACCACCGAGTTGGTGGTCTTCCTGCAGTACGTTTAACATCCCAAGCAATCCAGTCACTAACGGCTCCTGTCCATCGTTGTCGTTCATACGCATTACGTATCCGGCCCACCTTATCTTAGTATCGCCCGCGCGTTCGATAGCGCTGAGTGATCTTTCATCTTGCTTACGAAGCAACCAAGTTTCTGACGCATACATTAGGGCAGAAAGTACCGTTGAGTCGAAAAGGCGGGCACGGAGTAGGGTATTCTTTGTTCTCTTCACTACATCCTCGATGCTCTTGAAAACTCTCCAAGCCGCCCGTTTCCTTCTGCTCAGCTCTAGAGATAGGTCGTTAATCATATTGATTGCCCGACCTAGATAGATATAACTTGAGCACTCAGAGATATTCGTTCCGTTGAGCATGAATGGGACATACGAAAGCAATCCGCTGCTAATAAACATTGTTTCTGTGAGATTTATTCGAAGACCAGTGTTTCCACAGGCTTTATCAAAGCCGGCAAGCACATGTTCCGCCTGGCTAGTGCTTGGTGTTATAAGGACGATGTCAACAGCAGAGCGAAGATGGTGTAACCGCCGACCATCGGTTTTCACTCCCATATTCAAATGAATTATCCCATTCCAATGTTCGCATAACGTTCTGGAGGGTGGTGGTAAATAATTTTGGCGAGATAGTATGGCCTAACCCATCTTTTGACGTCGATGTTAATATCGTTGTAGAATGTTGATATCTCGGTTGAAATTTTTGTACAGCTCACGAAGAATCTTTATGTACTGAGTAGGGACCCCTTCACTATCACGGGTTTCCATCTGTTTCTATCTCAATTGGCTTCTGTAAATCGAAGAAAGTGAGACAGAGTGGTCTTTTGTACTCTCGTGATACTTCAGTGAGCCTTGTTATCGTGTGGATGTGGTTCATCGTACTACATCCTTTTCGAGACCCTGCTTGCTCACATGGCTGTCCTTCGTTTAGTGTTCTGTCAATGCTGTTTAGGATGACTCGAGTGAAAAGTTTGTAGACGATAGACAGTAAGCAGATTGGGCGATAGATGCCGATGTCGTGCAGGTCACCCTTCTTGAACAATAACACGGTCTTGCTGGTCTTCCACTGAGTAGGAACCTTGCATTCAGGACGGTGATCCGAGTCGATGGTCCATGCTTGTTGTTCGCCTCGACGTTGCGTCTTCGCCTTCCTGTCGAGCCAGATCTTCCTCAGCGAGCCATCTTCTCGAATGAGGCATCCTCACTCAGTGATGCCCTTTTATACACGATGCTGATGGTAGATATATAATGACAATGTCCGGTGGTAACAATTTGTATTTCTTCCGGACATGCATCATTGCGCACATCGTGCAGAGGTCGGTGTGTTATCAGCTAGCACAAAGCGTAGTAATATTTCGAAACCGACCTTCCCTAAACCTCGGTGTGACAAATCAATATGTATTCTTTCTTGATAAGCTTACACGAGGTTGATAAATATATTTATTTTCGGCTAACGTTTCGACGTCTTCGTCTTCCTCAGAGCCGGTGATCCGAGTCGATGGTCCATGCTTGTTGTTCGCCTCGACGTTGCGTCTTCGCCTTCCTGTCGAGCCAGATCTTCCTCAGCGAGCCATCTTCTCGAATGAGGCATCCTCACTCAGTGATGCCCGGATCACCGGCTCTGAGGAAGACGAAGACGTCGAAACGTTAGCCGAAAATAAATATATTTATCAACCTCGTGTAAGCTTATCAAGAAAGAATACATTTTCAGAATTTTGGAAACAGATCGGTGTCATTATTCCAGTCTGGTTCACCGTTATTTGATGAGTTGTAAAAAAGGGTAAGCATAGCTAATTTACTTTTTGTGTCACCAACCTGTTTGCTGGCTTTTTGTATAAAATCTTTTATTGACTATTATTATTAAAGTGCGCACTGGTAAAGTACCAGTCAATGGCGTAATGGACGTGGGATTCTCTCGAGCATCAAATCTGGCAAAGTCGCAGTCAAATGCTTCTGTTTGTTAGACGATTTTGCATTGACTTATTGAAAACAGTGTCGAACGTGAGACAATATTTAGCGCTCCTTAGCGTCAAATTCCACAGGTCACGGAGCTTCCGACCGTTAGTATGTTTGCACAATTTTACAAAGCAGATCATAGATTCCACGCTGGCGTATCAGCTCGAGTGTTTCTGGAGAGAGACGTCTCTTGGTGACTTTCGAACTCTCAGCTTTCATAGCGCTAACGTGAAGGTGTTGAATGAGCCGATCGTATTCTTCGACGATGTTATCGAAAAAATGATAAACTCAGACAGCCGCTCACCCTGTTCGTTCCATTCTAATCCGTGGGTCCCAATGTGACGTTTTTCAGACGTTCTTCTTGGTCCAATCTTAGCCTTAAAATCTTCAATGATGACCTTGAAGAATGTACGGTTTTCTCTGCAGAACTTCTCCAAGTCCATATAGAACACTTCGACTTCTTCTTCGTCATAGTTTGATGTCGGGGTGTAAACGACGAAGATTGTCAAAGCCGGTGTTGATCCACATCTTTTTAATCGTAAACGTCCGACTCGGGTTGTAATTCGTCGGGTCGGGATTGTAAACCGCGACTATGCCAAATTAAAAGTTTTTAATAGAGGACGACTTACTGGTAAAATGGCACTAAGAAACGAAGGCCAACTGTTTTAATTCAACTTCCGTAATCATTACTTTTAAGTCAGTTATCCTTTACTTTTTTTAATTTTTAAGAAAAGGATGAAGATAAAGCTCTAAGATAAAGATAATGAACCATATCCAAGTGGTTACCACTGTATCACAAAATTTTGTCGGTAGCATCCCATAGTCACTAACCTAACTTTCAGCGACCAAGTAAAACCGCTTGATGTTATCTAAACGGAGGCCATCGCTCAGCAATCGCACACCTGTAGTCTACACCTGCCAACCAAAGTGGAGACATGGTACATAAGATCTTTGGCTGCTGTTTTTCTGCACCACGATGACACAACCCTTCAGTCATCTTCTTAACAATTCTGTTGGAAAAAAATGGACGAAGCGACTTTCTCGCCGTGTCGACGGTGAGTGGACACTGATTTCCATGCTATAAATGAAGTCATCACCTTACTGAGAAGTGTAAGTGATGTATAAAGGGATAAAAGGATTAAGCTCTCGACGTCGATCAATCCCTGAAGGGTGCGCCATGCATTCGACTTCATTAAGCATTGTCTGGAGATGACTCAATGCATGTCTGGCCTTTACAATGACTCGCGCTGGCCTATCGATGTATCGAGCGGATGGAAAGCTTGGTAATCCATGGGGCGCGGGGATCGATCCCACGTGTGTGTCGCGCGGCACCTCCGAGCACTGCCATATGCGCTCTTTTAGTATAAAATTTAGTTTTAATAATCAGCCAACCATTTCACTAAATATGCTCTTGCTCACTTACAACTTGTAAAATTTCCATTAAACTTAAAAACCTAAAAGCATTTTTCTTTTTGCTGAATTGTGTGTATAGTTCACATGACCAGTGCCATCTCTCGTCTTCCGGAGGGAAATTTTCGCCCTACAAAGGCTTACTGCTACAAAAATAATCAATGCAATTATATAAGAATTTATGATTAGCTTATCATAAGATGAAATTTTGTTATAAACATTCCTTTGTGCGCTACGCGTCATCCTAAGGGTTAATTAAAATTGACCCATGATGGCCAAATATATAGAACAATAATAAAAAAGATAACTGCTACAACTGCAGTGCAATCTGTCAATTTGCGTTGATGTTATTCTGAGCTTTTTCACTTTTCTGGAAAGTGGAAAAGCTCAGAATAACATCAACGCAAATTGACAGATTGCACTTCAGTTGTAGCAGTTACTAATATCAATGTAAACGGATTCCACCCAAATTAGAACTGTTCTCTCCTATTTATTGATCGCGTACTCAACCATGAACAAAGCCATTCAATAATGTGAAGGGACCTAAAGAGTTGAAGGGAATGCACGCTCGCCGTCTCTCTCTCTCACCCTGTCGATTTGCCTCCGCGCACCGCTTGGCCAAGAGATTTGTGGTGTTCTTTGAACTCGCACATAATCGTCCCTGACCCCCGCCGATTTTCCTCCTCTATGTGTGTGCGAAACTCCACGAGTTTTGTGGCGTTCTCTGAACTCCGAGGTCGTTTGCATCGAGCCTACGCTCGGAGTGGTGAAAACTGAGAAGACGAGGTGGTAGGGTGCGGAGGAGAGTAGAGATATATAAGTGTTAATTCATAGCACAGTCTTCATATTAGTGTCGGCATTGAGCAACAATTCCAAGTTCTTTGTCGTGAGTAGACACAAGGTTGTGAGTACATTTTTTCCACAATGACTAACGTCTGCACTGATTTCGCCGTCTTCAGGACATGTAAGACTTTGTGTATGAAGGCTACTCCTTTTGGTTGCCTATGTCAACAACAGATGCAAATAATTTTGAATCCTAGGAAGTAATTTTACTTTGCAGACAGAACACAAAAAGCAGTGATAAACAATAACGATGGTAGTAACCCAATGGTTGGAGGTGTCCTATAACAAACACGTCGTCGGTTCGACTCCGTTCCTTAGGCAAACCAATCCCTCCACCTCCTCAATGTCGGCGTATAGGTAATAAATTCGTCTCCAAGGATAAAAGTACTGACCTAAAATAGTGACAGGAAACAAAAACTATTGTATAGGCGAAATATGCGTTCAATAATAACTATGACGCTACGAATGGATTTGAATGCATAACGCGCCTATTCAGGATAGAACAACGCCAAGCGCTTCATTCAATGTCCTTTAGGTAAATCCCACGTAAAGGAACAAAATCTTTTTAGAAGTTAAACAAAACTTCAAAAAATTGCATTTTCAACTCAAATTTCTTAGCCCTCCAAAAGAACGATATGTCTTGGAAACTTTCCAGTACCTTACAACGAAATCATTAAATCGCAGTCAGATAAGACGATAACATAAGATAAGATAAGACACAGACGATAACAACAAAGTGAAATGAAATAGATTTTTTTCAAGCGGTAAGAGTTTTCCCTCATGTTTGTGCTAACGACCTTCGTCAACGCTATATTTAGCTCAGAAAAATGAAAAATGGAAAAAATCCATGAAAAAATAGAACGAAAACAGGAACAGAAAGAATTCCGACAAAGATCTCACCGTAATCATCAAATGATATTGAGTGATTATCGTTTTGATTCATGTTCTGCTCGTAATCTAATCTTTCTGTAAATCTTTCGTAATAATCAGAAAGTACGGCACTGCTTGAACTATATGATTTCAAGGGTCTATAAGAAATAAGTAAAACATTTAACACGTCAAGGATTTAGTCCTTTTCTTAGTCACAGAAGGCTACGTAAAGGGATTTTTGAGAAACTGTTGACCGTTTCCCTCCATCGAACACTTTCACACACATTTTTTTTCATTATTCTAGAAGGCAAGTCGAATTCATTTTAAATATTTCCTATTTACTGACTAGTATTATTCTATTCTTACTTAGAACTCTCCCTCTTTTCTTTTTTTGCAGAAAATTTGTCTAAAAGTGCTCCGCTTTGTGAGCCTTGGGGAAAGGATCAGTGAGGCTTTAAGACATAAGTAACTGGAAAAGAAAAACGTGTTATAAATTATTGATTACCAGGAACCGAGGTTTAAAGCTTTGCCCGGAAAGTCCTTTTAAACTCAAGCCGTGTTCATTTTCGTCTGTCCTCCTTTCAATAAAATAATGTTAAGTGAAGTGCACGATTTATGAAAACGTAGAAAGAAAAACTACCCTACGTGCTGTCAGACTACGGTAGGTGATTAGCTCTATGTGGACGAGTTAGTCGTTTTCGCTGGGAATGAGAATTGTCGTCGTTTAAAAAGTGAAAGGAAATCGATAAAAAAAAATCGATATGAGTAGCAGATGGCCAAGCACGGAGACAACGCTGCTAAAAATAAAAATGGCACAACGAAAGGGTGGCCACGCCCCCCATCGGGCTTGGCCTGCAATTCCCATAGCCGCCAGCAAATAGTGGATAAGCGAAAGGTCAACATGAATCAATAGTAAATGAGGAACTGTCAAATTTTGCCATATCACACTTTTCTCATCCTTTTTCCTTTTTTCTCTTCACGCTTCCCCTGCAGTTTTAACTTGACGTTACCAAGCGATGAAGTCATAGAACATAAAAAGTAACTAATGTTTGTAAACAAATATGCTTCAAATAGGTGAAAATGCTGGAATAAGCAAGGCAGTCCTTTGAAGAAACTATTTAATTAAATAGGAAGAAAGTCAACAATTCTATGTACTCTTGTTAAGCAAACACAAGGTGTTACTTTGTTCTTTATCGACGGAAAAGCTGACGGTTCGGAGGATTTCGCCTTCCTCAGAGCTTGGAAAGGGCAGGTTTACAGCAATCTACACGGCCAAACACCACCATAACCAAAGAGGGAAAATGTTAAACATTAGCACTAGCTTAACCTTTTTATTTACTGTCTAGTCTTTTTAACGGCAGGGTATTTTGCGAAATATAACTACTATAATGCTGAGATCTTGGCAAAACTCCGGACCGCAGGTGTCTGCGGTGGGGAAGGAACGCGCTATTGTCCTTTCTGGGGAGTAACGTGTTCACCACTACACCATGCGGGTTCTTCGTTCCGCCTGTCTCTCAGCTAGTTCGTTGACGGGTGATTGCTGATGGCATTGGTGGATAGGAAACTAGCTGAGAGAAACGCAAAGGACCTTCGTAGGACAGTGTGTTATGCGCGAGTCCTCGCAAAGGGAAATCGTGGTCAGATTTGGTCCTGGGTTCAAGTTTTACGAATATCCCAGCGTCGTTGTGGTTAAACAAGATCATTTTAGCACATTTTTTGTTTGGTTCTGGAGGTGTCTGGCTGGGTAGATTGTAACCAACTTGGCCTTTCCAGGCTCTGAAGAAGGCGAAATCCGTCGAAAGGTCAGCTTTTCCGTCAATAAAGAATAAAGTAACATTTCGGGTTTGCTCAACAAGAACGTAAAGAATTATTGGATCAATGCCGAGGTTAATAGAAAGTCGGTCATGGGAATTAGAAAGTCATTTCGTGACTATGCATAGTTTGAAATTTGGCCTATTTCCTTTTTCAAGCACAGAATTTTACCTTGTCTAATGAGGTGCGTAAAAACTCGTTTCAATAAAACAACTGCAAAGGGTCTGATCTTCAGAAAAAAAACGAATTCATAGTTTTCGTTCGAAAAAAACTTTCGTGGAAGAAAATGAGAAGAATTCGAATATTTCCCCTATGAAAACATCTGGTCACTGTAACATTAGGCAATGGACCTTCAACTAACGGCTGGTTTCCCATCTCATCTGACCTTAGTCATCGACGATCCTAACCACTGTTACTAAAATGACGTAGAAGAGCATCTTTTCAACTAAGGAGGATAGGTAGTAGTGTCGTATTTAGAAGTAATTATATCATTATGGATTGAATTTAAAATGTTGTCAAAGTCTGGTGAGGCTTCATGTAACTTCTCGAGCACTAAATCGATTATATTAATTGAACAAACTTTGAAGAATTTTCTAAGGCAAAGGTTCTTCTGGAAAAAGCCTCTAGAAAAAGAAGGCTTTGGAAAGATTTAGATAACCGTTTGTGGTGCTAAAAATAACACTAATTATTCAAAGGACATTGTGAGTCAAAACACTAGATTTTTTTAGTCGGCTCTATTTACGATGGTTGCTACGACTACCGTAAAACGTGTGATTAGCCGATGATTGTCGTTATCGCTCTGGAAAAATTAGTTGACTGACGTCTGTAGGTTTGCTACATAGGTTTGCATTGAGACCAATTCACGAATTCCAAAGTGTTTGAAAGCGCTCATCCTAATAGGATGGGAGGTTTGGTCAACCCACAGTTAGGGATCGAACCAACGCCTTGTATTTCCTGCAGTGCACCTCTAACCACTGTGTCATAACTGCACCTTATTGCAACAAATCCCGGATAGTTACATACATTACACGCTCAATAAACTAATCGCTGAAAATCCTCATAGACGATTCCGGTTTTTCTATGTCCAATAATGACTTCTTATTTCCTGTATATAAAACAGCCGAAACAGATCCTTTAATAAAGGGTTTAAGCAATTCCTAATGCAAGTAAAGCATATGTCTCTATAGGGCTGTCACTTTATGCTTAACCACTTGTCCGACTAGTTGCAGAAATCGTTACCGTCGTGGGAATACATGCTAGGTGAAAGCTAGCAAAGTAGGCTTCGATTGGGAAAAGCGGACGATTGCTTGTGTGGTGAAGCTCTGAGAATCCCCAACAGCACGATTATGTAGCACATCTAGGAAGAAACTACACCAAATCAGCACTCACATTGTTAGTGAGGAAGGAAAACGAGAGGTACTTAGGCCGCATTGGAACCCATACACATACTCGAGCAATTCCGTTGAGATGATGTCTTAATGATAATGAAGAGAATCGATTGAGTACCAAGACTAATATGATGTGTGACGATGTCACCTAAGTATCTAATCATTACAACTTTTCAACCTTAACACCATGGATTATAGTAACCATCCAAGAAACTCATCACGTTCTAATGATGTTCGTATGAAAAACGAACAAAACATCGAACAAAACAAGTACATATAAGCATATTTGAGTAAATTTGACACCGAAATGCTAGGAAAGATAGACGAAAATAACTGATGTCGAGGATCGGACAGAAGGGAAATAAGGCGTCACGCCGCCGCGTTGCGGAGGATCTGTGCCGCTCGCGGCTGAGCATGGACGGAGAGCGTTATGTTCTGTGCTGATGAGTGGGGAATAAACCTACTCTAGCCTCTGATTGCCAATTAGGGAACGAAAATACGAGGGATACGATGAGGAATATAGCAGGCAGGCGGAGACCGAAGACGTCAATAACTCCAGTAGAATGAAAAACATCGGATCGATTCGTACCCTGTCTTCGTGGAGTTCAGAAACATCGTGCTTTTTCGGAAATAGTGCAAAACCATCTTCGCTTTGCGTTCTATGAGGTATATAATGGAGATTTCGCTGAAAATAATCCAATAGGGGACGTTTCCACGGCTCTCAAAAGACTCTATTTCGATCTCGGCAAATTTAACGCGAAACTTTAAAGGTTTACAATTATTATTTCATTACATAATCCAAAATCACAAGTATCAAACTGTGCCGATCCAGGCACCACTTGCAATCGATTCGCTTCTTCGCGCACCCTATACAACGTCTGCGAAGTTTTTGCGCATGGCTTCGGCTGCTGCCTGAGAATGTTTTCGTCTTCGACATAAATGTCGTTGAATGCTGGTCGACTCGATGCTCCTTGAATTCCTGAGTTAGCCGTGCTAAGGTGTTTCCACATGGAATAGAGAGACATTAATATCAAATTTAAAAAAATTCAGTCTGACACAAAGAAAAAGATGGCTATGCATTAGATGCCTCTATAATACTATAATATTAGGGTTTGGACACTCGTACGTTATCATCACAGGGAGTCACTGACCCTGGTAAATGGGTCTCAGCGTTTGCTGCTTTGCGACTACTAAGATTCTTCCAAGACCGCTGTTACGATTACCGTGATTACAACGAATAGATTCATTAACCGACTAAGGAAGGTAAGATAGGAAAATTTCCTAACAGTGTACTGTAGATACTATTTCAGCAATATAAGTCGGATTATAAACATAACTACTTCACACTATGCACTTGCCCCTTCCTGAGCTTGACCAGTCTTATGAGATCTGATGAAAAGTGCTAGTGAACGAATTGTCTTCATAAGAGCTAACGATGTCGGGCAAATTTCGTTGCAGAGTGAGATCATCTATTTCATAAAGCAATTTCTACTACGTATTGGATTCGACAAGCTGATTCAACATTCCCCCTCTAGTGAGATTAATGTGACATATCCTAACAGTACTGAAATTGAAAGTCCACTTAAGACTATAGGACAGTAAAAGCGCGATGGGACTTAAGACCGACATCAAACATGAAATTACACCCTAAAACCTCCTTTCTCGAAAAAAGCTTAAAGTTGGCAAGGTGCCAGTTTCATGATAGGCAATGGAATCAGTGATAGACAGTAGAAGCTTCTGAGTTTGAAACGATCATCAAAATTTCCAAGTCATCGCATTGTGAACATATCCTATGAGTAATTTTCTTCGCAAATATTCAGCGTGGCCTTCGTTTGCGCTAAAAATCTATCACTTTTAGATTATTTGTAGATCATGCAGTCCTGTGAACCTCTGGATGGCTCGAGTAACACCAGTGCTACCTCCATTCGTCGTTGTTTCCAAGCAGAGCTGCGAAGCGATTTCCCAGGTTTCTCAAGGGCCACGAGAAGCGTCACGTTTTTGGCAGAGTGCGCTTTTATCACATTCCCGCCGATATGGAACACCCAGACAACGAATCGGGCGCTATCGCAACAGCTGGGTATGCTAAAGTAGTTTTTGGGTTCTCCTAGAGGAAGCGTCCTGGTTATTTTTGGAGCCGACCGTGTATAGCCTCCCGTGCACTTTCAACCATTTTGTTTCTCGCTAAACCAACGTGCAGAATGCAATCCACAACAGCAAATATAGTCATCCCTGTCAGTGTCTATCTGAATATACAGTAATACATGAAATATACGGTACTAATATAATACACTATTTTCATTATCTCAGAGTTTCTAACGTGAGAGAGGTACAGTACATATCCTTGTAAATTCTGTCTAATTGGTCTTCAAAAATACGTAGAAGATTCATAGAAAATGGCAAGTTCCTGAAGAATTTGTTTTCATTGCGGTTGAAATTTAAGTGTTAGGGTTTTTGTTGAGGTTACGGAAGTATTTGGACGACTAAAATGGAATTAACGTAATCTTTCCAGCCTACGAACAAAGCGAAAGCCGCCGGAAGGTTAGCTATCGTGAAGTTAACAATCCAGTAATAAACTCCTATCTACTCATCAAGAAAACCGTGAATTATATGGTAATCATTGTTAACACCTTAGTTACCACAGGTGTAATGTCATGTGTACTCACGGCTAATTAGATTGGAATCCCTCACATGAAGGAAATCCATTGAAGAAAAACCATAAAGCATCCGGTGTTGATCAACAAGGTAGAGATGCACTATGAATCCGACTCAATTCGTAGAATTGAAGAGCTGATTGATTGCACATTTGTCTTCTACCATGTCATGCGGATGTCTAAAGATGTACCAAGTCAGTGGTGCTATCCTAGTAAACAGGCTTGGTATTAGTTCGTCGACTTCAGTGAGAAGGAAGGATTAGCTGGCTCTGCTCTCTGGGTAGAGAGGAATCAAACCAATGACCCTATGTGTATTCCAAAGCACCCCTATCCATTGCGCTACGCGTCTTCCATGAGGAAGTATATACTACTAAATCTAGAGAAAAAAGTAGACGTTCCGAATAAATGCTCTAGAAGAACACTACACGAGTTTCTGGCGGAGTTCCTAAATCAGGCATATTTCTAGATTTGCTAGACTTTCAGAAATACTTCTCAGCATTTATTTGTCTTCATATCTCAATAGCGATCTCTTCATAAAATTTTTAACAGGCTGACAGCTGTCTCGGATATTCATGCTATAAGTGGAAAAAATGGGGTGCTCCATCTCATTTGAAGCGCTTCGCGTTGCATACAAACAAAAGATTGGAATCGATTTAGAGCCGCTACCAGGAACTTGGGATTGGGAACATCGACTGCTGACTAAAAATCTAAAATGTTAAGGTTACTAAGTAAATAGTAAGAAGGAAAGAGAGCAGTCCCCTTTTAAAAAATATAACAACCATTATGGGCATCGTTGTTGCTATGCAGACAGCCGGGCGTTACCGATCTGTCAACTAAATGAACTCCGAAAACGAAAAAGCTTTTTCTTTTTGCACGTTCCATATAATTCAAGAAGGATACATACAGCATGACAAAATCACCTGTAGAGCAGAAACGAAGCGGGAAGCGGTAAAAAGTGGGTCCAAGATAGCGAGACTGACGACGGAAGGAAATGAAAACTGGAGTTTTTGGATAACGTTGCCAAAGTTCCAGTTCGATGTGACGTCAATCTAACTTCGTAGATCTCTGGAAAATACTATTTTAGATCTGTTGTGAGTAAATCATAAGGAATCGGACGGTGAGTGGTTGGTGTTAGTGATGTGCTCGGTCTTTTGCGTGGGAAATTGACTGGAGTGACGCAATTGAATGCGAAGTGAACAAAAATGGACAACAACAAAGTAAGGACAAAAAAGCGATTTCATTACGGACGGATGAAGACGTCGGAAGGAAAGAGAAAGAGCTGGAGATGAAGATAAAACGACAAGAAGACAGTGAATCAACGACCAGCAAGAAGCGATGACGAATCGGAACCAGTCCATATGAACAAATGATAAACAGTGCTCCGAGTCCAGAAAGAACATCGAGCAAAAAAATTTCCACTATCTGTGAAACATCTTTTAAAAAAAGTTCGCAGATTCATTTTTCCGAGGGTATATGAGCAACGGCGTTAGAAGTGCGAAGTACAAAGCTTGCGATGTCAATGAATTCCATATGGATTGTGTCGTGCATTACATTCCATTCTTAGTATCTCAGAAGTGAATGAATTCACATCTGGCCTCTACAGTGACTTGTGGCAGTTTATCGGTGTATCAAGTCACTAATTCTATCCTATCCGGAAAGTTTGGTATCAGTCTGCCGACTCCTGTAGTTGGATAAAAGCAATGCGAGGGATCGAACCCGCGACCGCCTCAGTGTATATTGCAGGGCACCTCTAACTACTGCGCTACACCCTAAGAGACAGATAAAGTTATTAGACTACAGATATTTCATAGAAGTGAGAAAAGTAAAGATGTAGTGAAGTCTTTCTGTGAACAGAAAAAGAAAATAGCCAGTTGATGAGTCCCTAATCGTAATAAACTACTTAGTTTATCATATCGGTGAACATAACAAAATCACCACCAACGAGTGGACTTTCACATACGACATTGAAGAAAACAACATAGAAAAACGAATGGAATGATTGGAATCAACGGAAGCAGGGATAAATTGAGTTGTTATGTATCGCTGACAGAGATAAAAAGTCGAAGAATTTCTGTGATATAGAAACAGAAAGTGGAGGAAGATGAAAAGGAAAGAATAAAAAGGAAGCAGAAAAAAGAAGAGCATAAGTTGCGTTCGTGTTCATTCATTGAATAATCAACTAATCTGTTATCAGAACAGCTTATCAGCCAGGCAACACGTATTTAATTCCTTTGTAGGAAAAAATCCTCTTATTACGAAGAAATGCAAAATTCCCACCTCAACCATCAAGTCGATTCCAGTTTTCCAAACAAATTACCTTTCTATCATAGGGTTACAAGTTCCAGTAACTTTACACAAAAGGGATCCTAATCTATAGTAGAATAGAATGCTTTTCACTTAGTTATCTATGAAAACCGGATTGGGAAACGTCTATGCGAGCAAGTTTTCATTTCTTCGCGAAACTTCCCACCTCTGCAAAGCATAAACGCTTTTTACTGCTTTAAATCATTTCCAGCGAAAAAATGACTTAAGAGAGAGAAAGAGAAGAATGAATTTGGAACTGCGAGAGCATGAGGCTTTCGGTTGACTAGAAGGTGTATGATAGCGCGTGAACTTTTTGAGAACTATTGATTCAAAAGAAGCCTGCTCAGCAACATCGTCCACCAGTTGTTGAACAAAAGTTCTTCTTCTTTGTAGTTCACAAGTCTTCCCTAAAATCAAAAAACTATCATTATTTTCTAATTATTTAATAATTTTATTTCATTCATAACAAGGCCCGTCTTCACATCTACAGTGCGAATCTGAGCAATTCTTTCATTCGGTTAGTATTCTACCATCTAGCGTTCATGAAAGTCTCAGGTTTTGAGTATGGATTCGGCTGCTAATTGACGACTTTTGGCCTTCTTCTTTAGTGGCCTTGAATACTGGTTAAATTGCTTTCTTCCGGAATTATGGGATAGTCGTGCTAGGGCTCCTCCACATTTCACGACAAACAGTCGCTGGCCTATCTGGCGCTTCTCCCAAACAGTTCCAGAATCGATTTGCCGATCACGGAGGGATGCGAGGTTTGTTCGGCGTGGAACGGTTTCGAATTAGCAGGGGTAGTGCGGGTATTGCATGACATCTCTACCGTCTACGCTTCAATCACCCTAGAAAGCTTTTGTTTAATAAAGTTTAATTACTTAACTCTTCGAGTAAAGTCATATTGTGCGTTTATGAGTCCCTTAAGCACTCCATTAATTACTATTTCATCGTAAAGAAAGAAAATGGTACGGACAATAAAACACCGTTTAATGACTGAGGTTAAACTATTTAGATCAAAGTGGAGGTTAGACCGCACAATCTATGAAATAGCAGTTTCGGAGTGCTCTTCCATTACTAATTAACCTTTCCTCGTGATTAATTAGTACAGTAGGACTATTCCATAACCAAATTATAATTGGCTCTATTGCTAACTTTATTATTTATATTGCTTTTTTTCCATTAGTTTCCCTTTTAAAACCTTTATGAGACTACCACGGAAGTTAATAAACAACGGGATCAATTGGCTCTTAGATGGCAACAACTTTCTGCTCGACTATAGACAAATCGCCAAGTTTTTTCAAATTAAACTCGTCTTCTAATTTTTCCTTCTAAGAAGCGTGGAAAAAGCAGTTTCTAATTAAGAACGATGACGTTGTTTTAGAGTTTTTGTCCATTAATAATGTCATGAAATCCTAAACAGGTTTTCTTACCAATAGAGATACGGATCTAAGAAGCTGTAAAAGATTTTTTGGAAGAGTTGTGTAGCACAGTGGTTAGAGGTGCTCCGTAGTACACATATGGTCTTTCGTTTGATCTCTCGCAAAGAGCAAACGAAGCCTCTCACTCTCCGAAAGTCAGTAAATAGATGAAAAACTAGTTTGGGAGGTTGAAAACACTGATTTGAATGTAGCAAAATAAGGCTTAATTATTCGCTTACAATTTTACAACCGTTCCTACTTATTTATTAGAGCATTTGGTTAGTAAACACAGTGTTTTCAAAACGAGTCCTTGAAAGCTTCATTTTCATTTCACTGGTTATTTGCTAATTGACTAACGTTATTTCCTCTGGATTCTTGAGATGGCGATATCAGGAATCTCCCAAATCTTCACCACCAGCATTTGCATGCCATCTGTTGATAGAAATGAGCTTTTCCACCTTGTGGCGAAGTAATAGTGGTAACTTGTGCCATTCTTTTACTCTTAGCCAGCCTTTCAGATGAAATTGTCGAAGTTGTTATAAGATTAAGAGAAGCTGTATTTTGCTGGAGGTACGAACTTCACCGTATAAAAAGGGTGTCAAAGTCTGAGTCCTTGTTCAGAATAAAATCGTTCATATGGGGGAGAAATATCGCAAATTACTGGCAGACTTGGGAATGACCGCTGTAATGTGACTGACAATACTTCCGTAGAAAGACCTTAAGAATGTAATGTAAGTCATTTATGCCTTAATAAAAAGCAAAATTCGGACATACTATCCCTGTAAGAAATGTGTCGGTTGCAGCAATGACACTGACTTAACGAAGTGTGATAAGCATCTTAACTATCACAAGTCGAAAGTATTTTGTTGGTACATCTTGTAACAGTTCCCAGGAACGACTTTCTATTAACCTCGGCACTGGGTTATAAATTCGTCGTTTTCTCCTTCAGCAATCGCGAGGTTGTTAAACAGCATACGTTTACTTCCATACAATAACACACATACAACACAACCGTAGCTGACATTTCGACAGAATCGCCTTCTTCAGAGCCGTTTTTTCTTGCCTTCCATTGAGGAAGAGCCGCTGATCAGCGTCGCATATGGTTGACATCCTAACTATGCTTTAGTCTTCTTTGAAGCAAAAACCGAAACGAATCAATGATAAAATTATTTTTCCCTTGGGCTACTACGCTTTGCAATTTAGTTCCTGGTATTAGATTCCGACATGTTGGAGTAGCTCAGTGTAATAACGTGCTATTATCTGACGAATAACGAGTGCTTCGATGATTAGTCGATATAAATATACAACTTTCATGTGAATTGCTAGAATATAAAGAAAAACCTATAGACATTAGCCATGGAACAAATATAGTTCATTCAAAGTCTGAAGGGCATACTGAATGAACCATGATACAACTTCTACTAAGACAACAAGGGCAATGTTTTTGGTCCTGTTCAAACCCGATGATCGAGTATTCTAACCGTTCCCACAATACTAAGCTTTCCTGAGCTTCATCATCACAATTCAGTTCATTAAAGCTACATATGTCTTCCTCTCCAATGATTGATCTGTGATGACCGTAGTGGGATGTTAACATGCTGTTCACGTAATATTAAACATCTACGAAAACCAGTTATGCATTTACTTTCCAAAGTAGACGCTCTCGGGAGATAGGCTTCATGTCTCTGCCAATCCGGATTGACTTCTACCTGCCGTATATACGGATATTCAATCAACAAATAAACATAATAAAGGATAAAACTTTCGGCGTTGATCAATTCCTGAGGGATGCGCCATGCATTCGACTTCATAGCATCGTTTGGAGGTGACTGAGTGCGTATCTGGCCTTTACAATGGCGCGCGGTGGCTTACCGATGTATCAATTAAATGCTACTATACTTCCAGACAAGTCTGGTACCAATTTGCCGACCCCGGAGGGATGGAGTGCTTGGTGGGCCATGAGCGCGAGGATCGATTCCACCGTGTGTGTTGCAAGGCGCCTCCGACCACTACGCCACCATCGCCCTAATCAAGAAATACGCGTATCTACCTGTGTCTGTATACGAATGGAATGGTACGCATCGATTCAGCAAAGCACCAACAAACAGGAAAGTACGTTGTAAGGTCGTTCAGAGTTGTTTCCTATGAATAAGCTTTTTGTCTAAGCTACCAGTGCCCAAGGAGATTTCTTCCGTAAAGAAAACAATTAAAATAAACGATCTTGAAAAAATTGGAGGAAAAAACTTTGTCCGTTGAAGAGCTGGGAAGATAACCGGATATCCACTGTGAGCTACACAGACGAATGGAGTTTAGTTGGAGGTCCTAAGTCATTCTATGATCAAAGGATTACGGGCGAGCTGAATCTATTGCCTACTCATCTATTGCTTAGTCTTCCTATTTTTCCATTTTGCTGCTTGTTTTGGAAGTTTTATTGCAAAAACACACATCTTTTATGTTTTAATAAGTTTTTAGCTATTTAATACCGCAGTGTAGGATTCGTAATGCTGCATTCTACGAACGAGACTCGCATTCCACCGACATGTAAATAGCGAGAGTTTTGCAACGGAGACTCATGACTGACACGGAGATTATAGCCTAGCATAGCATTTATCGACGACAATCAGTTGTCCTTCACCGTATAAACTACCGGTCTTGTCGACGAAAATCGACTGAACTGTCAGTCGCGACGACGAGTAGATGATGATTATTGACAACGTCCTTGTTGATAACTATAGGACCTTACGTTACCTGTTACCGATGTGGTGGGGACGTAATATGCAAGGCAAGCATTCGGACGAAGATAGGCACGTGTCTCTTCATTTATCGTAAATCCATAAAATTAAGCCAGGAAGCCTTTGTAGTTTACAGGTTACACTAAGCAATCCAGCAAAACTTAATAATCGCAACAATTTCCGCCATCCTAGGAGGAAATTAGTCATCAGGCGGCTCACATGCCTTAGACATCTAAAAACGTCGGAAACGCGAAGTCAGGTTAGTACGATTGCCAAGGGATTTAAGAAGAAGCAAAATCGACCAGTAGTTGTGATATCTGTGAGAAGTGAAGACGACAAATTGTTAAGTAGCATCAATGATGCTTATTTGCAAAACTCCGGACCGCAGGTGTATGCGGCGGGGAACGAACGCGCTGTTGTCCTTTCTGGGGAGTAACACGTTCACCACCACACCATGCGGGTCCTTCGTTTCGCCTGTCTCTCAGATAGTTTTTTCGATCTTTTGCTATCAGCAATCACCAGCCAGTGGAATTGATTTGGGGAGCCCAGTTAAGCTGAGGCTGCAGTTATAATCACAATTTTAACTTATTCTTTACTGTCTACTCTTTTTAACGGCAGGGTATATTGTGAAATATAACTTCAATGATGCTGAGATATTTGAAAAGGACCCGCATGGTCTGGTGGTGAACGCGTTATTCCCCGGAAAGGACAATAGCGTGTTCGTTCCCCGCCGCATACACCTGCGGTCCGGAGTTTTGCAAATATCTCTGCATCATTGAAGTTATATTTCGCAATATACCTTGCCGTTAAAAAGAGTAGGCAGTAAAAAATAAGTTAAATTGTTAAGTAGCAGTCAAACTCGTCCGCCTCTATAAGTAACTTTGGCAGGGGAGTAGCCCAGCCTTTTAAGGCGTTCTGTTCACAATCTAGTGGTAGGCCATACATAAAGCACGCATGAGGATGCTTTTAAGATAGGATAACAACAACTTCAGCAACTTTCAACATTAGCTTAACTTAGGGATAAATTTAAAACGTGACACATTTACTAATGATCGTAAGATTCAGTAAAATACTCTTCTTGCAATTGATGATCTTGCACTGAAAAACATGGAAGAACGAACTGCCAACGCTTAATACTGTGGAATTCTAACGGTTTCCTACCGCATCTTAACCACTACTGTGTGACTTCAAATGAAAGGACAAATATCGATTGGACTCGTATAGCTGCATACGCATTTGATAGCTACCGTACACCATTCAGAAATGAAGGAACAACTTTAGAAAGCCGTAATGGTAATAGAGGAAACGAAATAGAAAAATGAATCGTCGGCTACAAAATCGCCCGATATTCCGAGCGTCGGGAAAAAGCTAAATGTATTTCTCTGTGACGTGTTGTCGGCTAGAATGCGTCAGTTGCCACAGGTGTTTTTAGATGTGTTTAAAATTAAACAACCCGGAACCGCAAAAATAGAGAATATCGGCAAATGAGAACCACTGTCTTATATTTCCTAAAAATTTTCCCCGACACTCCTCGTTTTCAATTACTTTATAATTATATTGCTATCTCCATCTAATCGTCTATCGAAAAGTTAATCGGACTAGAGAATCGCACTAGAAGAGCTTCAAAAAATCCATGCTGAAAAATGATACTTTGCCAGTAATCTTACATCAAGGGTGTGAAAGGAAAAGAAAATAACGAAGAAGACATGGCGATCCTTTGCAGTAGTGGTGGCGCGTGTAGTGGTACAGTGGTTAAGTAGTGCACTGTAATACACATCTGGTTGCTAGTTCGGTTATGCGTCCTGCGCTAACCGAGCTAGTCACCTCTCCAGCATTGGTAAATTGGCACCAAACTTGTCTTGAAGAAGGAAAGCCGTGAGCTTATACATCGAAAGACCACTTCACGTCATCCTGTAGGACAACAATCATTCGACCATCTCTAAGGTCCCCCGAATGGAGTCCAATGCATGGCGCTTCCCTAGAGGATTGATTAAAGTTGAATGCTTCAATGTCACTGCATCACTTTGCTGCAAATTAATATTAAAGTGCGAATAACGGAACCAGGTTCATCAATAGCTTAGCTTTTTGTTGACTAACTTAGCTCGTTAGATAACAAAGCTTTGTAGCAATTTTTGAAATCTGGAGTTTGAGTGAAGTATTCTGAGCGTTTCCTTCACCAATATGACACCCAAATTCAACCATATATAAAAAGGTTCAAAAGTTGTCCGGGATTTTTAGGAAGTTTCAGTGGATCAATACCACTTTAAGAAGAGATAAGCAGAAGTTTCGCACTATGGAAGCAGTTTTTATCAGGCACAAGATTTAAAGTTAGTTCAGTTCTGTTCAACTCCATCATAAACAGTTTCAATGCGTCGTTTCCGTCGAAACACTTCATAGCTTCAGTGATTTTTCCAGTTATCAGGTACGGAAAACGATGACTTTTTACTGATAGACAGCAATAAAATAAAAAGATAGAGCTGTTAGTGCTGATCGGTTCCTGGGATGCGCTGTGCATTCGACTGGGAGGCTTGGTTAGCCTTGGGCACGAGAGCGAATCAACGACCTTGTGTACATTGCTGGGCAACTTAACCACTGCGCTAAACTCGCCCCAAAGATGACAGCAGTTCTGTAAATTTTGATAGGCAAGGCTATAACTTTGCTAGCAAAAATTTTTACTTTTTCGTTCCCTTGTGGGACATTTACACTTCCACTTTTCTATTCATGGAATCGATAGAATAATATGGAATAATGTTAACCTTTTATTTGCTATCTGTTACCATTTTTGATGGCAGGATGCTGTGTGAAATAGAACCGTAATGATGGTGAGATATCTGCAAAACACCAAACCGCAGGCGTCTGCGGTGGGGAACGAACGCGCTGTTACTCTTTCCGGGGGCTGACGCGTTCACCACCACACCATGCGGGTTTTGCTTGAGTTTTCTATCGATCATTGCTATCAGCAACCAGCCCTGGAATGGGGTGGAATGGAAAACATGGAATATATTAGATTTGCCCTTTTGAGGAATTAGTGGCTCATTCAATGAACTCAGGAATAATATGAATCTACAAAAGAACAAAAGTGTTCGAAAAATTTCCGCACTACCGGCCTTGCTAAGTGTTTCAGAAGGTACTTCCTCTTCCTTTTCACTTTAGTTATTTAGTGAAATAAAGGGATCGTAAAGAAATGCAGAAATATTTACAATAAAAAATACTACAACAAATACATGAAATGTCAGGAGAATAATAATCTACAGATATTAATAGACACGAATGGGTAATGAAGCAATCAACCCAAAAAGGAATGCGAAAAATATTATGTATAGCTTATTTGTCGCCAGCGTGACCACAATATGTACTTAATATTACATGGTTTTATGTTATTCCATTAGTAAAGAATAAACGATAAACGTCCTGAAGTTGATCAATCCCTGAGGGATGCGCCATGCATTCGACTTCACTAAGTATCGTTTGGAGGTGATTGAATGCACATCTAGCCTTTACAATGACTCGCGGTGGTCTACCGATGTATCGAGCCAGTGCTACTATCCTCCCAGACAAGTCTGGTAGCAATTTGCCGATCCCAGAGAGATGGAAGTCTTGGTGGGATATGGGAGCGGTGACCGATTCCACGCGTGTGTTGTAGGGCGCCTCCAACCACTGCGCCACACGCGCCCCTATATATACATATATACACATATATATACACATGTATATGTTTACTACTATATATATGTACATATGTTTACTATATTTTCCCATTTATGTTTATGAACACTTCACAACACTGTGTGTTCGAATCGATCCTACTGAGACGTCTCCACTGGAGGAAAGTAATAATATATGTTAACTTCACTGCATATCAACCCTAAAAAGATTTCTGGACCATGGACTCGGATCATCTGCTCTGAGGAAGACGAAGACGTCGAAACGTTAGCCGAAAATAAATATCATTATCAACCTCGTGTAAACTCATCAAAGAAAGAATACCTAAAAAGATTATTGACAATGTTAATAAATTGATGTGTATATATGCACGCGGACAGCGCGGTTGTTAGATGCGTCGTGCAATACACATGTGGTCCTCGGTTCGATCACCTCGCACGCCGAAACCAATAGCTGAGAGGACTTTAACAATCGGTGGGGTTTCTCAAGTCATTGAATAAGCAGTTTCGTCCTGTCTATTACTTCAGTGATATACTAAACGATTCTAAAGTATTCTTGTTAAGAGTGGAAAAACGTCTTCTAAGAATTTTCATTTAAATTAATTGATATCATGAGCTTATCATATCAGGTAACTTTTCATCAGCAGGCTAAGAGTTACAAAGCTGAAGACTACACTATATGAGAGCAGCAAAAACCTCAAAGCTGTTATTTGTGAAGTCGCGATCCTGTTAACTATCGGGTAGATGAGGGGTATCTAGTAAACTCTCACTCTTTAATGTCGATCGAATGAAGTCCACCAGGTCCTTCTCGGTCGATGCGAACATGAGTCACCTCACAATCTGGTGTGACCCGTTTAGGCCTTTACTGCTATGGCCAAAAGCAGCAAGTTAGGCTTATTTATGACATAGAGTGAGTCACTGACAGTGACACTTGACTGAGTTTTGAATAGAAATAAAAATGGAATTTGCTTACAAATTCGAAGAACTTGATAGGGAACGAGCCTTCCGCTCCGTAAATCATTGTTCGACACATAGCATCATCTGCTAGCTGGGTAACAAGCCATGAAGAAGGCCGAATTGTCATATTTGAAAAACAAAAAAAACGAGTCAAAAATATAGCGGGAGCTTTTCCGTTGTATCTCATCTCAACAGTCAACTTTCTAAGTGATCTTCTTCTTCTTAAGTTTTCTCGTAGCGTCGTCAGATAGTAATACGCATTGGTATTATAGTATTGTTGACACTTAAATCCCTTCAATAGACGAGTTTTCTCCTTCAATAGAGAGAATAGAAAAATGTGCTTATAAAGCAGCTTATGTATCGTATATAATAAGGACTAGAGATTGGGAAGAAAAAAGGAAAAGGTTCTGCGTCTAAGTTCAATTTCCAATAGTAACCAAGTCAGCGACGTCAACGTAAACGTCAGCGCCTTTTCCTTTTTTTGGATAACTATTTATGGTTAATTTATCTTCCATAAAATTTAATGCCCATTTTCTAATTCGAAGCACTTCTCTATAGCTCCGTTCAGACGCAAGATAAAAAAGAAAATACCAGTACAAGAACAGTGAATGCTGATCCTTACCTTTCTCCCGGATAAAATACGGCTTGGAAACCTCTTTGGATCCAACAAATTCCTGTACAAAGTTCTTGAATAAACCATTTCAACAAACACTACGTGACAAAAGTTTTGGCGGACTTGAGCAAACTTTTGAAGCATATTCTTACCCTTTTCTTCACTCTAACTCACTTCCTTTTCTATGCTTTTTTTGTGTCCCTTCTTTTTGGCTTCACATCCACAACGAATTTGAATACTTTCCTACCCGAATACACTACGATGTAGAGAAATGGGTGTAGGCTTCGCTATATCTTTCTACTTCTGTTCAGCAAACACGAGGTGCTATTTTATTTCTTTATTTACGCACAAGCTGATGTTTCGGCGGATTTCGCCTTCCTCAGAGCCTGAAAGGGTCAAGTTGACAGCAATCCACTCGGCCAAACACCTCCGTAACCAAACAGAGAAAACGCTAAACCAAGATTTCAATCACATTTAGCATAGCTCTGCACACTCACCGCTTTCTATGAGTCTTCCACTGAGTATGTCGCGTGAAGACCGACCGCACAGAATTCACATGGAAGCGTAATGTGCCCCTCCCATCAGAATAACAGGTTTATATACTGTCCAATATCACGCGTGATAACGAGGCATTCCTCCCTGCGGTTCATTTCCGGATTCTTGGAATTTATCCAGAATGCCTCGAGAGTTTTGCGCGCTTGTGTTCTCGATTCTTGCAAAAGGATCGTAACCCTTACTTCAAAATCTTCTCCGTTATGTTTCTGCGTGCTATGCGAACTTAGTGGAGTACTCAGCTTACGTTTGCCGACTAAATGTTCTTTTATACGTACGCAGAGTGGTCTACCCGTTTCGCCAACGTATTCGTCCCCGCACGCTTTACAAGAGATCAGAT
>UYYA01004712.1:0-62794 GCA_900624975.1 Angiostrongylus costaricensis
AATTCGCCGAAACGTCAGCGTAATCGTGAACAAAGAACAATAACACCTCGCGTTTGCTCAAAAAAATACGAACAAAATCATTCACGAATATTACTCGGATCTCTTCGATAGCTACTTCCACCTTCCGTCATATGAAATAAGAGAGGATGGATATATTGTATCATCGGTTCCCCCTTCCGAAATCCGACATGGCATTTCGTTGGTGAAAAATCGAACAACATCAGGTTCGGACAGGGTAAGATCAGAACGCTTGAAGAACCTTCCGCCAGTCCTCGTAAACACACTGGCTCGGGTATTTACATATTGCCTGTTTGAATTCAACGTCCTTAATCTCTACTCAGTGGAAGACCAGCAAGATCGTGATGTCGTTCAAAAAGGGCGACTGCCGCGGTATCGGCAGCTATGGCCCAATCTGTTTGCTGCCCGTTGTCTACAAAGTTCGCCCGAGTCATCTTAAACACCTTTGACAGAAGACTACACGAAGGACAGCCATGTGGGCAAGCAGTGTTTCGAAAAGGACTTTGTACGATAGCCCTCATCCACACGATAACAAAGCTCATTGAAGTAGCACGAGAGTACAAAAGTCCGCTCTGTCTCACTTTCATCGATTTACAGAAGGCCTTTGATTCAACTGAGATAAAAACAGTCGTGGAAGCCCTTGACAGTCAATTAGTCTCTACTCAGTACATAAAGATTCTTCGTGAGCTATACAAAAATTTCACAACCAAGATATCACCATTTTACAACGATATTAACATTGACGTCAAAAGAGGAGTTAGGCAAGGCGATACCATCTCGCCAAAACTATTTATCGCCACACTGCAGAACGTCATGCGAACATTGGAATGAGATAATATTGAAGTGAAAATCGATGGTTGGCAGTTACACCGTCTTCGCTTTGTTGATGACATCGTCCTTATAACACCAAATATTAGCCAAACGGAACATATGCTTGCCGACTTTGATAGAGCTTGTGGAAAGATTGGTCTCCAACTAAATCTCACAAAAGGATGTTCATGAGGAACGGATTGGTTTCGTATGATGCTCAACGGGACGATTATGCCTTGAGGAATTTTCAAGAGCATCGAGGATGTAGTGAAGAGAACAAAGAACACCGGACTCCGTGCACATCTTTTCGAGTTAACGATATTTCCTGCCTTAACGCATGCGTCAGAAACCTGGTCGCTGCGTTAAAGGGATGAAAGATCACTCAGCTTTATCGAACGCTTAGTCAAAAGGACGATGCCGTTTTACACAATTGAGGGATGGGATCCGAAGCTCCGACCTGCGTCAACGATCAAAAATCGAAGGTGCCGTTATGTTTGCCAAACAGCCGAAGATAGGGTAGGCCGGACACGTAATGCGTATGAATGACAACCGGTGGACCTCAGCCTTTAGTGACAATGACAACCGGTGGACAATAGAGTCGTTAATGACTGGATTACTCGGGTTGTCAAACGTACTGCGGGAGGACCACCCACCTGATGATCATAGTTTGTCATCAAAAACTTAAACGAAAGATATGATGCTCGTCGAGTCCCTAGAGCTAGCAGAACCCACTGGGCTACTCTTGCACGCGACAAGGAAAAATGGAAGATTTACTGCGGCCCACTGGAGTCGCTCGACGATCAATAGGACAACAGGTGATACATATCTTACTAAAGCACTAGAAAGAGTCTTAGTAGCAAGGCAGGCCATATTCCTCCACTCCACAGCGGTCAGCTATTGAGTGTGATTGAGCATACATGGGATAGCTGTTCTACATTTATCTCATAACTTAATGAATTCTATACTCGACTAGCATTTAACATGTTACTGAGTATGGGAGACGAAATGCTGTAGAGTTACAACTGAACAAAGGCACGTAATCGATGACTTTTGTGGGTGGCGTTTGTGCATAACAACGAAGCTTATGGGAGAAATACTTCGGCTCTCACGATGTGTTACTTTGAGACAATTTGGCCTTGAGCTATACTCTTGTTTACAGAAATTGTCGTGACATGTGGTGTGCATCCAAGCATTTCGTCCGCTGTCATGTATCGGTGATTTTTTTTTACTTTCGTTTGAGTTCAGTTGCTACTTGATATTTCTGCTTTTTATGAACTACGCTAAATGCTATTCATCAGTTGAAGCGTTCTGTATGGGCTTCGAGAAGTTCTACACAGAAAACTATGCCTTCTTTAAGATCATTAATGAAGATCTTAAGGCTAAGGTTAGATCCAGAGGAATGCCGGTGGAACATCACATTGGGACACATGGATTAGAATGGAACGAGCAGAGTTAGCGGCTCTCCGACTTTATCATGATGACCAAGGTAGTTCATGGTAACTCGCAATTCCAGAAGCCTTACTCTCATTGCAGGACATGCGAGTCTACCAAGGAGGCACCATGATAAAATAGACCACATTATAGCAGATCGAAGGTTTTGTCAAACCTATGTTACCGTTGTTATAACATTCTACACAGGACCAGAACATGGCACTCTTCCTGCAGGATTTTATTTCTCGTATAAGAGAGAAACGCGCTGAATTCAGAGAACGAAGCCCCCAAATTTTTTTAAACTTGTATTTATTCAGTTCATTAGTAGGCTGTTGGAAAGATGAGGTCCTTGATCACATCAACACAAAACACTATCAGCTGATTCGGTTTTTTCAGGTTGGCCATCTCTACACAAACACTCAATCTTGTACGCCAACGTGGAACAGCGCGAGGTAGAAGTAACCGCCTGTTCGTCCGAACATTCGAAGCAATGCAGACAGGGAATAAAAGACAATAAAGAGAGAAGAGCAGCAGTTATGGTCGAATCAAGAGAGGATGGGAAAAGAATTCATCGAGAATTCAGAATTCAAAGCTCATCGAAGCTTCGCCAATTACAAAACTGAGATGATTCCATTACGACGCCCAAAGAGAACACTTACAACTTTCACAAAAGCAATGGAGAAAATTATTCACAATAACTATTCGGATCTCTTCAATGGCAACCTCATATGAACCCAAGAAGAATGACACGTTGTACTGCCGGCACTCGCCTTCTAAATGCGACGTGGCATTTCGTCGGTGGAAAATGGAACAGCACCAGGCCCGGACACGGTAAGATCTGGACACCTGAAGAACTTTCCGTCAGTTGCCATAAACACACTGGCTTGGCTATTAACACGTTACCTCTCAGAATCCAAAGTTCCTGTTAAACCGTAGACTAACAAGACTGTGTTATTCTTCAAGGGAAGTGCCCTCCACGATATCGAAAATTTTGGCCCAGTCTGCTTGCTATCTATCGTCTACAATCTTCCCACTCGATTCATCCTAAACAGGATTGACAGAACACTGGGCGAAGGACAATTAAGTGAGGAAATACGGTTTTGAAAGGGATTTAGTACGATGGACCACATCCACACGATAACAAGACTCAGTGCGATATTGCGAGAGTACAAGAGACCGCTCTTTCTTACTTTCTTTGATTTAAGCAAGGTTTTTCGCTTCTGTTGAGATAAGAGACATAAAATTCTTTGGGCAATCAGGGCTTCCTCACTCAGTATATAAATATTCTTCAGGAGCTGTGAAATTTCACAAACCTCTCGATACAACGACGTTAACCTCAACGTCAAAAGCGGGCTTGGACAAAACAGGACCATCTAGCCAAAACTATTTACCGTCATACTCCAGAAAGCCATGCCGTTATTGGAACCCGACAACGTGGTAGTGAAAATCGATAGTTGGCATTTGCACCATCTTCACTTTGATGATGACATCGTTCTTATAACACTAAGCATAAGCCAGGCGAAACTAATGCTAGCGGACTGTGATAACACTTTTGGAAAGATTGGTTTCTCACTAAAGCTCACAAAAACGATGTTCATGAGTGGATAGTTTCGTATGCCCATTTATGTAACACTGTAAATAGCACCGAATGGCGATGATACGAGCTTCCCGTATCAAGCTAATGAGTGAAGTGATCCGAAGCTCCGATTTACGTCGAAGAACAGAAATCGATGATTCCGTCCTATATGGCAAACTGTTGAAGATAATGTGGGTTAAACACGTACTGCCTAGCAACGACAATCGATGGGCATGAGCCGTTAATGACTGGAGTCCTCTGGACGACAAAAGCGCTGCGGGAAGGACACCGACGCAATGGTCAGAGTTCTTCACGAAAACCCTAGAGAGAAATATGGTGCTCAACCATTCTATAGGGCAGGGAGAACCCACTGGGCTACTCTTGTACGCGACAGGGGAAATTAGAAAATGCCTGGTATCATCTGGTGCCCGCCCGGGTCATTCGATGATCAACGGGGCGACAAGTGATACAGGTGATAATTCTAGATTTTCGGAATGGCGTTTACACACCATTCGCGATTTATAAATAGAAACATAACATAATGACAGTGACAAGTAAATTTGCTATTGATCTTTATTGACAAAAATAGTGGAAAGCAAAAACAACACCATTCCATCGAATCATTCAGATGTTTTTATTAGTGTTTCAAGAAAAACACTGCGTTCCCTCGTTTTATTTCATCTAGCCGAGAAGATACCTGCAAAGGAAGTAGTTATAGTAGCATAGATTTCATAAGCACCAGTTAATGTGCGTAACGAATAAAAGCGTCCTACGTAGACGACCATTGCTTAGGAATTCATCAAACTACAACTTATCGCATTGTAGAGGAGACTGAGTGCACAATTGTTTACACGATCGTGTTCATGGGGCTGACCATGTATCAGTAGTTTCTCATTAACCCAGGAAAGAAGTGAAGAACGCCAATCTCGAAAACACCACACTGAGGTGTTCGATGGTCTTGGACGCGGAATCAAGCAAGCGACCCTGTGTTAATTCATGGCACCTCTAGTCGCTTGGCTGTAGAGAACTTTTGGTTAATCACTACCCGCTTAAGCCATTTGTTCCATTTGTTCGCTAATATAATGAACAATGGCAGCTTCAATGTCAATAATAGTCTCGAGTATCAGTTCTTAACAGCTTACTGTTTAACTAAGGCCGCGTGTGGAGGACTGGTCGGAGGCTCCTTGCAACGCACACGTGGAATCGACCCCCGTGCCCATGGGCCACCAAGCCATCCGTGGTCGACAAATTGGTGCCAGACTTGTCTGGTAGAATAGCACCACTGGCTCTAAACATCGGTAGGCCACCGTGATTCAGTGTGAAAGGCAGATATGCATTCAAACGAGTCCAACGATGCTTAATGAAGTCGAATGCATGGCGCATCTCTCAGGGATTGATTAACGCCAAGAGCTTTATCTTTTTTATTTACTGTTTAACTACTGCATTATTAACTTAGACTCTTAGTCGGATTTCTTGGAGAATGCTGAAAATCATCCAACAAATAGGGTATTTGAAAAATTGAGGACTTCGCATAATTATAGAATATACTTTGCTCTGGGCGAAAAAATACAAAATTTGGGATCAATCATTTTGGAGCTATTAGTGGAAATCAATTCGCGTTCTACCGTTTGTATTGATCCTAGTAATGGCTGCTGAGATCGATTCTCCACTTTACTTTTGGATTAAAAAAGTCTGAGAGGAACATTCATAGTCTTATGTGTCGATCACAAGTTTGAGACAATCCCAACAATCCATCTTTAAGCACGCTGTTTAGTGGTTAGTTGAACCTCTTCATCAGTTCTTATATGATTGCCAGTCTTGTCCCTCCCTAGACAGATAAAACCAACCAACGGCTTTTATTTTTTTGTATTGTATAATAGAAACTACTGCAAAACGAGTAGCCGTATTCACACCAAGGTGTCCAGGCTTAGAGGAGCAATACGGAGCGTATTCTTGAGAAAACGGCTCCGAAACGATTTCGACAGTGCCATCAGAAGCCACGGATTCGAAAGAATGAAAATATCATCACAAAATATGAGCATGATGATTACAAAAGAATGTTGATCGCTTTCGTCGGGAAACAGCTCCAACGCGAGCATAGTCTGTAAAAAAAGACATAATCATTCAGTTGGCCATGGTTGGACACTGTAACGGAACTCTTTCCATGGTAATCTAGTGGGCAAGAGCAATCTATCACAAATTGTCATCGCAAATTGCATTCTAAATTGGGTTGGTCAATCCATTCTCTCGTGATTTCGTTAAAGGTTAGAGTAATCGTTGCACACTGCATTTGGACACTCAGAAACCCTCTCAACATTTCGGCCATGATAAGCTATTAAACTACAGGGATAAGGAATACTCTTCCACAATGGTTGTTCTAATCATTCTCATCAACCAAGCCAATTAACTGAAACGGACTTTTATGACAGATGATATCATCGCTTAAGAATAAGAAGAAAATGTTATTTATTTTACCTGGAATGTGGTCATGGAAATTATAACTACTGTGAGCCAGAACGAATACACCAGGAGGTTAAGCTGAACTCGTCGTTCTGACATTTGTCTCTTATCGAATAACTGCAAAAATTCTGAATTTTCTTCAACATTTAAAAGGCGGATAGGTTTTATCCATCTCTACTGGCAAGTGAATTCACTTTTAATAGCAACTACGAGGCACAGCCGTTTCTTCTCCGATTCACCGCCTTTCTAAGCAGCACTTCAAATGTTCTTGTGATTTCGTATATGGCCCTTCTCAAAAAACGCACGTTTTATGAATAGAAGCTGCGAAATTTTTGACTATAGCAATCAGAAGTAGTGTATTCGATAAAACAAGAGCACGACACGGCGAGAGTGTGGCACAGTGGTTAGAGGTGGCTTCGGATACACAGGCGATGTTTGGTTCCAATACTAACCAAGACCTTCCCCATAGTACCACATTGTCATACCTTCAGAAAGTCTAGGAAAATAGGAAAAGAGACTTCATGCAACTAGATGTCTTTGCTAGTTTCTGTATAGGCTAAATATGAATTTCTGAACGATTTTACCAATGGCCTCCCAACGGCTTACCGCCTCGTCGTGGCTGAGAGGTGTTCCTGGGTGTCGGACTGCGATGTACAGCGGGGGGATTCGTCCTCCGGCAGAGTCTCCCAAGCTGAGAAGGAGTCCGGCGTTTCCATCAAGAACTCTAGCTAAGAGTAAATACCAGCAGCCGCCACTGTCCTGGTGTCAAAGTCGCATGGTGGCAAATCTCACTTTGATCCACAAAGACTGCGACTACTCGTGGTGGTAAAGACCTGGGATGGACTTTGGCCAGGCTGACCTCGGGATTCCGGGGAACCACAATGGCTTAACCAGCAATTTTCCGATAAATGGTGATTATGCTGGGACCCACACAAGCAGTGAGATGGGCCGTTCAAGTGTCAAGTGTTGCCAATGGAGTCAAGTGCATGCATGATGCATTTCCGATGGATGTTTAAGGATCAACGCCTTTGCCATCTTAGTTTACTTTGTTCATCTGCAATTTCTACCTGACGGTTTCCTTGCCGGGCACATTTTAACAGAGACGTAGCGTTTAGTATAAGACAAATTATACCAAAAAACATGTAGACACAGCTGGATACGTAGGAATTTTGCTGAAAGCGGTCCAATATATAACTAAATACGGTATTCTTTTATCTAATTGAAAATGACTTAACATATTCGTGGCGAGATCTATTTCCGATTGCGGGACGACGTGTGGCACACGCCTCAATTTTCAGAGCACTCACTATGGCTCGTATAAGGCTCAAACCGACCAAAATTTACCATCACGAGTATTCTTCCCTTATTTATTGTGCCTTTCGGCTTTTATTCTTTTTTTTTTGTTCTAGTCGTTTTGAAGGCGATTAACGCGCTTCTAGTACCGCATTTTCCTTTCTTCAATGTACATTACACATTTTTAGACCGCATTCAACTCTTTTGCGTGATATAAAGCCACGTCCACAATCTCATCTCAAAAGTCATGCTGCTGTCAGCACTAAATAAGGTTTTGCAAGGTGTGTACCCGTGCGCAATATATCATGGTGTTTACTTCATGGTTTTCATATCCTCCCATTCCATAGAACAAGAAGGATTCATTCATAGCCACAGAAAACAAAACAACCAAATCTCTTGTTAAAAATTTTGCGATACCAGTTCCTCGATAACTAACTATGAATCTTTTCGCTGATTAGTTCTGCACTTGGGACTCTTGCAGATTTATAGACAAAACTTGTTGCGGTGTTCTACAAGCACAAATGTTACTATATACTCAACGCAGTCGTTTCATACGCTATTCATGATTGCAATGTTTCATGGGTATATGTGTTAAACACTAAGCACTTAATTGATCAACATTTATTGCAGCCAACAGTCAACTCAACAAGACACTATAACACGCAGCGAAGCGTTATAAAACCGAAGCTGTAAAGTTTGAATGAGCCAGGCTAGGAAAATCTCCTTTACCCATTACCTTCTCTGGATTTCTTGCCTACTCAATACCACTTATCCAAGCATCTTGATGAGCTCATGTACGATAAATGATTCGAAACCAAGTCGAGGCAAAAACTGCCTTCAACGACATCATTGTCGCAAAAATACTAAAATTTCACGTGTCTGCTATAAATGAACGTGTTTCTCGTTCCCAAAATATATAGATTCTAATGGTTTCCATTTTCTTCGAAAAATTTTATTCTCATTGGCGAACTACCACCTTAAAAATGCTGTTCCAACCCGCCACTAATTTCCGAAGAAACCAATGCTTCAAAGTCACTTGAATGAAAGGTTTTTGCCAAGTTAGTTAACAGAATCCTTCCAACGGTTTACCGCCTCGTCGTGGCTGGTGTTGCTGGGTGTCGGACTATAATGTACAGCGAGGGATTCATCTCCTGGCAGGGTCTCGCAAGCTGAGAAAGAGTCCGGCGTTTCCATCAAGAAACCTACTAGGAGCAAACCAATACTAGGATCCACCAAAGTCCTGGGATCAAAGTCGCGTGGTGGGAAATCTACCTCTAGTCCACAAAGGCCGGCGACTGCTTGTGGTGGTGAAGACCTGGGGCAGACTTTGGCCAGGCTGACCTCAGGACTCAGGCAACCACAATGGCTTAACAAGCAAATCTCCGAAAAATGGTGATTATGCTGGGGCCCACACAACTAGTGAGGACGGGCCGTTCAAGTAACAAGTATTAAGTAGTTTACAGAATACAATCTTCACATGCGCGAACATATCCTTACGCTCTTTCATGAACCTACCTATGAAAAATTGGCACAGCTGCGACAACGAGACTATCCTCCTGATCAATTTATATCTAACAGCGGCACAAGTTCGTATTCGATCCTTGTTTAAGCTCGTTTCCGCCACATAGAGATGCACTACGCAAACTGACAACTAACCGACCGGAGATCGTTCGGCAAAGGAGATCTGCCACTTTAGATTTCAGTACGCCAGTTTCTTGAAGATTTAACTCCTAACCAAAAAGCGTCCTTCGGTAGCCGTTCTATGCATTAACAACAGTTTTCGTCTTTAAAATGAACTCGTCCAAAAAAGACTTTTTATATGAATGCGTCGTTTTCATGTTCAGCAATCGCGAGGTTTTCAAACAGCATACATTTACTTCCATAGAAAAACACAATACAGTACAACAGTAGCTAACGTTTCGGCAGGATCGCCTTCTTCATAGCCAGGAATGGTATGCTGATATACAATCTACTAGGCCAAACGCTTCAATAACACTTACAAAAAGACGAAACACTTTTTGGTAATTACATGACCAACAGCTTCTCGAAACACTCACTGCTTTTTTCGGGACTTCCAATGAGGAAGTTTAGAACAGCTGATTATAGTCGCACATGGTTGATGACTGCACCATCCCACATCATGAATTGATGCGAACATACGGGGTCAGGTCGCGTATGACCTCTGGACATTCCTCCCTGCTATTCATTGTAGTTTTTTGTCATTTATCCAAAAGGCCTCAAGAAGTTTTCACGCTGGTGGTTTAGTCTCCTGTGCAAGGATATTGACTTTTACTTCAAAATCGTCTCCGCTTTGCTTGTGTATCCTATACGTGCCTAGTGGGGTGCTTCGTCTTAGTTTTCGTTTGCCATCGAGGTGTTCTTTCATACGGATACACAAAGGTCTGCCCGTTTAGCCAATAGATTCATCTCCGCAATTATTACAAGAAATCAGGTATATCGTACCTGAACTCATGCAATCACCGTCCCTGCCGTAAGGGCAAATTACGCAATTTGTTGTTCCACATAGACGGTCATATGGGCGGTTACGAACTAATTGACGACGTAGAGCAGCCGGTGGTATTTCAACTATCACTACCGATTCCTGCCCTAGTCTAGAAGACGTGCCCTACTTAAGCATTGTTTTATAGCTACGCTTACTTCGTCGCTTATAAAAGGCAACATAAACGGGGCTTTCATCGGTTATTTCGAACTTTAAAATCGATAGACCAAGATGTCCCGTCCTATACCTACTTATTAAAACACATAAGTTGGTATCACCTGATGATCATGCGTCAACCAATCCGTCATCATTTAAGGTTAGATCGATCATCAGCTGTGCTCCACGGTTGTTCGTCTTCTCGTTGTGGCGTCTTCGTTGCAGTTTCTTCTTCAGTCGAGCACGCAGAATCCCAGATTTCATCGACACTTTGGCTTTGCCTTTTTCTAATCCATTTTTTTCCCTGATAGTGGTATCAGCAGTCACCCGTCAATGGGTACAATGTGGCAACTGGGCGTTGAGCCACGTGAACCGATTTGAACCCATTTGTGTTCGCCAGATGATTACCGTTGATGCAGTGGATAACACGTGTGCTCCTAGTGAAAGTAATCGCCAATTCGAAGCATACCTGTGGTTTTGAGTTTTGCTCACGTCTTTGCATCATTGTGGCTCTATGCATCCACTTTTTCCATTTAGAAAGAAATACTTATGACTAGTCGAATGTTCTCTCGTTTCTACTGGGTTTTACTTCAATTAACAAATTTAGATATGAAATGAATCTCAGTGATTTCAACTCTATGTTATCTACTTTGCTGCTTGCAGCAAGAACCATACATCACTTTCATACCGTATGCATTGAAACCCAAACAAATCGACCATAATGTTTTGACATAAGAAGTGTTTTACGCTACCTTTTGGCAGTTTGGATCGATCAAATATGGAACGAATCTCCCATCCACGTATGTGTAACCAGATTCCTGATGAATTCTTGTAAGTGGCAGAATCAGCGCCAACATAAAGCTCATAGCTACTATTTCCATAGTATTCCTTGTCGTCCACCACTAAAATTGAATGCACGCTATTTTCATTTTAAAATCTAGATGTTTAGAGGATCTACTTTTTTCTCCTTACTAGCTTCTCTATACAACTCCGAACTACTAAGGATGAATATTTCATACTCAGTGACAATCAAATTCGACGCCATTTTGATTACTTAGCGCAACGCAAAAAATTCCCTACCATAACTATGATCATTGGTTCAATCAAACGCCAAGTAATACAAGCCCTCCTTCTCTCTGGCTTTCGCACTGATGTCAGACTCGTCTGGAAGGATAGAAGCAATGAACTGATGCAACCTTAGAGCCTCAAAAATTTACAAATGGAGTCCAGTGCCGCATAACTGAAGCACTAATAAATGCCAACTCTTTTCCGTTCATAAATAGAAAGTAATAAGCAACAACGTTGAGCATAGCCGCCTGACATCCATAGATTTATAATTGCAGCAACCGGCGTTTCCCGTGCTTTGTAAAAGTTCTGTTATTTTTCAAAAGCTTTTTCTTTTCACAGAATTATATGTGGTCACCTTCTAAAGAAAGTTAGCAAGTAATTTTAAATGAGATTACATATAAGGAACATACGTGCTTGTGCTTCAATGGATGATAAATGGATGTGAATCTGTTGATGGATAGAATAAGTTGGAAAAGTAGTTCCAATTGAAATAAGTAGTTTGATCCGATAAAACCAATCTGTAGATTTGTAGTGCAGTAGTTATTATAACAGTTTGTAATCTTGGAAAAATAAAAAAATAAAAAACAAAACAAAAAAACAAAAAAAAGTTTGCAAAAAATAAGGTGTACAACAAAATGTTCACATCATTGCTTACCACTTTAACGGAGTTATGTGCCGCTTTTTATCAGTTACAAATCAAATATAGCTATTTTTCACTAAAAAGTGATAGGTGTGGATAGGAGCCTTCTCTAGCCCGTCTGGTGCCCACTAATTGTCGGGGAGCTTTAGCGTGAACTAGTAAGCTTCATTCGTTCCTGCTACACACTGTAGTGGAACATGGCACAGACTCGAATCACATCATCACACTTTTTTTAGTACTATACCCTTTTTTCGATCTATAGTAGCATAGGTTTGTTCTTATTTGGTGAAATCTAGACCGAAAACGCGAGACAATTCGCAGATCAGGTGATCCTGCAGCGGAGTGAATCCCATGGGTTCCTCTTTTCGACATCCTCTCCCACCTGTGATGAGAGAGTGAACAATTTGGAAGCATGTAAGAAAACCATGTGGTTAGAATGCATTGTTAGCAAAATTTCTGACGTACAGAAGAGAGGTTGTCAAGGAGTTGTTATGTAAAAATTTCTGTATGAACTAACCTTAGCAATGTAGGACTTGTCTACGGCATTTAACCATCCAGCAAGCGGAAAACGGAATGCGATCAAAGTGATTACTATCTGCAGCATGTCAACGGGAGCTGTAAGAACTTGCGACTAATTAGCTGACCAACGACCTATCGCATAAAATAATTGCATCAACGTATTCGGTAACAGTAAAGAGGTTGGCCAACAGCAAAAAGCCGGTCGAAGAAAGACCTATGCTTTCAATACTTTTTCTGTGACCTAACCTCACATGTTGCGCGGATCCCTGCACTTCTTGAAATCGGTTCGTTACGTAGCACTCTTTACCTAAGAAGACCCACTGATTCAAACTGATTTTACCTGGTGTGAATGAATTTGTGGGTTTGCCTAAAATTTCTAAACCTTACCTTCCTAATGAATTTCGTTTAATGCTGATCGATTTGATTCTCCTCGAAATCTTGGTCTACTTCTGGAAGGGCGTTCTCAAGACTTCACCACATAACCCGCCATGTGGATCGGAGCTTACCCTTCCCAATAGAGTTTGGTAGCAATTTGCAGTTCGCAAAAAAACGAGAAACTTGGAGGACCTGAAGCAAAGCGGACCGAGCGACTGTGTGTGTATTATTGCACAGCATTTTTAGCCAGTGTTTCAGACTATAAATGATAGAGAACAGGACTTTCAGCATTGACCAACCACGGAGCAATGTGCTATGCATTCGTTTTAATTTCACATCGACTGATGTGATTCAATATATATTTGGTCTACCGAACTCGTCTCAGTTCCTCAAACCAGTTAATATCGCATCTTCATTATCAGCAAGGAATTGCTTGAAAACAAAAGGAAACTGAGGCTGGTTCCTAGCGCAACAAACCTAACACTGCTGAAAGTAGTTTCCAGCTGTAAAAGATCTCCATAGAAAAATTTACTCTGTATAAAAAAAATGCTTGGAAGCAGCTGAAAACGGGAATCTGAAGAAAAAAGCTGCAGAGATCTTTGAAACTATTGCATACCGCCGTCCGCTTTAGTTAACAAAGATGGGACTATCACTATATACCACCATAATATGAAAGTGATAGCGGAAAAGTTCTGTGCCACCTTTCTCCACTCCACAACAACAATCTTACCTTCAAAACGAAAAAATTCCAAGACAGTAGAAGACCTCTTGTACGGTTATACTACTTATCTATCTTCCTACAGTATGTTTCGACTGTGCATCCTATTACGCCAGGTGATCTTCGATCCTGCTTTCGCAGTGATCAGCTTCCTGACCCATGGGTTAAGGAAGGAAGTGTCGTGGAGTCTAAAAGGTGGGCACGGAAACAGGTGTTCTTTGTTCTTTTTTACGCAACCTGGATGCTCTTGAGAGCTCAATGAGCCCCTCGTTTCCTGCTGCTCAACTATAAAGTTAAGTCGTTCACCATGCTGATTTCCAGACTTAGGCAGGCGTGCTCTTTCCGGATCTAGTGTTTTCACCTTTCAGACCTTTCACCGACGACAGAGGACGCCGGGTTTTGGAAGGGAGAACCGGTAGTACGATACATCCATCCTCCTTTATTTCATATGAGAGCAGCCGGATGCTGCTAAGGAAGAGATTAGAGTAGCAGTATGGAATAGTTTTCCCCGTTGCCTTTCTACAAGCTGTAAATGTTCCGTCTGGTTGTCAGAGTGCAGTAATTTCGGTTTTGTAATTGGCGAAGCTTCAGTGAGCTTTGCAAATGCTTTTCAGCCTCTGCAGCTTCGACCGTAGCTGCTGCTTTCCTCTCTTTAAGATCTCTTCTTCACCATCTGCATGAATTGTTTCGTGAGTTAGAACGTGAGATAGCGGTGACAACCTAGTGTGATTCCACGCTGGGATATCAGCACCAGTGTTTCTGGAAACAAATGTCTCTTGTGACTTTCGGCGTCTTAGCTTTCATAGCGCAAACGTGGTATGAGCCGAACGTATTCTTCGTCGATGCTACCCAGAATGACATCTTCCCAATGGCTTACTAGTAATTTGAATAAATCCTAGTTTATGGCGGCTTTAGAACCTCGTTTTTTTGGATCTAGCGACTTTTATGAAATGTTGAGATATTTGCAAAACTCCGGACCGCAGGTGTATGCAGTGGCAAAAACATCGATAGAACTAGCTGAGAGACAGGCAAGACGAAGGACCCGGATGGTGTGGTGGTGAAGTGGGCTGCTCCTCGGTAAGGACAACGGCGCGTGTTCGTTCATGCACCTGCGGTCCGGAGTTTTGCAAATATCTAGCGACTTTCTTCTTTCCGCGAGATATAAACTCTTACACGAAGAAGGCATTGGTCTGAGCCCGTGTATAATTTTGCCATAACGACGATATCGGCTAGACAAAAGCTTCTATTTACTATGATGTGGTCTATTTCGTTATGGTACTCTCCACTGTGAGACTCCCACCTCCAGAGTTGAGGGTAGGGTTTCTGGAATTGCGAGTTACCATTGATGGTGTTGATCTCCATGATAAACTCAGACAGCCGCTCACCCTGTTCGTTCCATTCTAATCCGTCGATCCCAATGTGACGTTCTTCTTCGTCCAATCTTGGCGTTGAAATCTCCAATGATGACCTTTGAGAATGTGTGGCCTTCTCTGTAGAACTTCTCCAAGTCCATATACAGCGCTTCGACTTCTTTTTCGTCGTTTGATGTCGGTGCGTAAACGATGAAGATTGTCAAAGCCGAAATTAATCGACATCTTTTTAATCGTAAACGACCGATTCGGGTTGTAAGTTGTTCGAATGAATCGATGTTAATGGACAAACTCGTGCTGACGAGAATGCCGACGCGACGCCGCTGACTCCTCTACTCCTCTACTGTCGTATGTTCCGAGGAACACTTCTTCTCCGTGTTACAGGCGGCGTTGAAGGTGTGGCGTCGTCTTGTGTCGGTCAGGCCGACGACGTCATACCATATCTTTCATTCCTGCATGACCACCCTCTATGGCGGATCCAGATTCAAGCGTGCTTGCGTTGGGGGAACAGATCGTCACCTTGGCCCATATAGGGAGCCTAGAATGACCTTAAGATTTTAGCGGCTTAGTCCTACCCAACTTTGCCGTATCGGGACTCTGTCGGAGACAAAGATATAAGATCGTTTATTTTAGAATGTTTAGCGCTTCATTCCATGTGTGGCTTGATGAGTTCTGGACGTGGCGACCGGGCATACTCACAGTTGGCCTACCAGTTTTCCCAGAGTAAACGGGGAGCTCATCTGTTGGAAGCGACTCCTAGCGCCTCTCGTAAACTTCCCTGTTACTTATCAATCGATTGCAAGCGCTTTGCTGAATAAATTCGCAGCGCAGAATACAATTCCCCAAAACGAAGGTATACCCACGCCTGTATGCATGAATTCGCCCTCGTGAACAGGGAAGGTATGTGTCAAATCGGCTCTGCAAAAACAGGCAGTTAATTCCCTGGGTCCACCTGCGTCTCTGGAAGGCAAAAGTCGCTTTTGATCCGCCATTAACCCCTGATACGCCACTTGGGTACGCGCCACATATCCTCGCGACAAACTAGCTCGGGTCCCTTATATAAGGGATATCCATGGACGCGTTAGAAACAAATGGGAAAGGTGCTCGGCAAAAAGACACAATATCGCCAAAGCTATTGAGTGCCGCACTCATTTCACCAAGAAATCATGGCGCGAAGGCGAAAAGTCGATTTGGATAGTTTTCTGATTATAGGGACCACCTTGAACATATATCTTAGACGTTCAACGAAGGTGAAGAACAATGTTAAGAAGAAATTATACAAAAGAACTAAAGCGGCATGGTGTGCACTCGGATCGTTCAAAGAAGCCACCGACTAACAAACAAGCCCAATAACTTCGCCGTCACCTATTCAATTCAGCAACCCTTTCAGCGCTTTGTTATGCAGCAGCAATGTGAGATGATACTTCAACCGCATCAAGAAATTTAAGTACCACTCACAGAACGCTTGAATGATGTATTCTGCTGTTTAACCTGTACTCACAACTGCGCATCTCATATCTTCGAAACCTATCCCATCTTCGGGATCAAGTGAATATACACCGGTAGCAGAGCGCGGATGGGTCAGCCACATAATAGGAAAAAGAAATGACAGATAAACAAAAAGAACAGTGGTGTGCACTCCAATAGAATGGAAGCGTCCCCTTCGAAGGTCACCCCAACGATGAGTGGATCTGTTCGTGGTTAAGTTCAACGATGTGCGTTTGCAGATGGAAACAATAAAAATTCGAAATGGGCCGCACTGACATCACCGTGCTTGAAGCGCACTACCTCCGTGCTCGATAACTGCACGAGGAGGAAGCGAATGGAAATAACGATGGGGTCTGGGACACCAGTAAAGGAGGACCAACCAAGTATCCAAGTAAGTAGGCAACAACTGATCTACCAAGTCAATGCTGCATTCCTTCCAGATAAGTGTGCTACTAATTTGCCGTCCTCAAAAAGTTGGAAGCCTTTGGGTCACCGTGGTGCAAATTCGATCCAACGACCATATGTGCATTTTAGAGCAGCCCTAACATACACCCATGATTTCTGTTGATTGGAAAAAAATTGTCGACGTATGGTTTCGCACATAGATAGCAAGAGGTGGCTCTAAGGATTGAACTCAATCTTATCGAAGTTCATGAATTACTACCTTTGTTAGCGGGAAATAAAATCTTGTCGAATGTGATAAAAAAATCTTGTCGAATGTGATAAACTCGAGTCAATGGATAAGGAGAAAGTGTTCGGGGTTGATCAGCTTTTCTTGCTAATACAATGATTGGAGCCTGGCGATGGAAGAGCATCGCAAGTCGCTGCATAGATAGAATATGTATCCGAATACATTTACGATGTTAGGAATGGAGTCAAATGCATCGCGCATTCCTAAGAGGTACTGAAATTTATAATCTTGAGCACAACGATGTTCTATAGCCATTACCTCGAATCAAGAACATGTTATAGAATGTTGACGAGTATTCCACATCTTTCGAGTAGATGATATAACAGCATTCCATGAAATACAGCACAACGGAAGGCATTATGTAGAACAATTGGAAGCAAACAATCAGCCGATAGTTCATCTTCTAAATAAAAAAAGCCCAAGTTAAAAGGTAGGAATAAAGAATTTTCAGGAAATACCACGAAAACATAACCAAAACTCTTTTACTGTATAAGGAAGTCTACTTGAAATGATGCTATCCACATACGAAAAAACATTAACTTGTTCTGCAAACGGCTACGAAAGACTGATAGTGCTGAGGGGTCGTTCCAGCTGAACAGTTCAACTTTCCGATCAGTGAAAAAAATTCTATCAGAGTAGATGATTGCGGGTCAAATCAAGTTTCTTCTTAGTCCTACACGACTATCCGTAAAGATCTGAGATTAAGGTCGTCTAATAAGCAGGGATGTATCGAACTAGTCAGAATTTTCGTTCATTTTGATTCTTTCCTATAACTGTAAATATAACCAAGCAGAATATTCCGTGATCTTTCCACCGAACTCTCCTCAATTCTTGCCTCAACTCTATCTTAGTTCAACGCCTAAATACCTCAAAATTACAATTCGTGAAAGGTAGAGCACTTTTCGATCGGTTTCGTTGTCTCGCGCAATCGAGAGGTGGTCAGCTACAGGTTCGGTTCGGCTATAATGTAAGAATTTCTCGTTTTCTGTCCCTTAGAGAATGTTAAATAACTGTCTAGCGTGGTTTCAACGGAATCCCGACTTAACTGTACTACAAAGTTTCCAGGGCCTGTATAAACACAAGCAATCGTGAACGTGAGAAAAGTTGCTTTCTTGTACTCAGGACTTCTTCAAGGACCACAGAGTATTTTCTGGCCGGAGACTTTGTGACCGACCATAATGGACTAGTTTGTCCACTCCACTCTCACTTGCCATTTTATTGGCACTATGGGAGCAAGGTAAGATTTTTCCATGTTCTGCCGAGCTGGGGTTTTTCCAAGTACTTTCCCTAGAAAGTTGCCAGTATTTGCGGATCGGCAGGCGATTAATCAGCTAAGTTTCTACCACTGTGATGATTTCTCATATAAGTTCACTCCTGAATTGTTGGAAGAAATGTCAAAAACTCTCTCAGCTTGAGCGAGCAGGCGAGCAAGCAAGTAACTACCGTTGAACATCGCATCCGATGGGCTCTTATGAACAAACGTCAGCCAAGTTGGAGCCCATACTATTTTAGGATACGACATATGTATATATGCACATATATACATACATACGGATATATATATATATGCACACATATAGTACAACGACAATGTGTAGATGCCACTAAGTGTGCGGACTAATATAATAACGTTTACGAGACATCCATGGTGCAATCTCGTTGACCTATGGTACACCAATTTTCTAAGTATGATATTCACATCCATAGAGTTATTATTTTCATTAATATTAAATAAACCGGCATTGCAAGTATTACAATGTGCAGATAGCAGCACTTCTTGCATCCGAGTAGTTTCCTCACATTCACCACCGATGAAGGTCTTCGAACTTTTTGTGTGTGGGTTCGCCTACCGCTTGAGGATTTCCGTTTCGTCATATTTGCATTGCTGGTCGAGTTGATCCTTCTAAAATCATTGGAGTGGTGGGCGTTTTCGCGTGGATTGAAAGAAGCAAACTTTTCTCAGACAAATCTGGTGGTAATTTCCTGAATCCCAGACGGATGAGAAGCTTGGTAACCTTGCACCTCGGTCGAAACACCATTTGGGTCTGTTACGTCGTGGACGTAATGAATGGGAACACTACCACTGTACTTCTCTACTCTTCTGCTGGAACTACAGTATATTGCAATAAAACGTAAACGAGTGCGTCTTATTGCTTAGGATTTCTGCTAAATGGTGAGCAACACCTCAAGCATATACAAAACAGCATTACACCGAAAATCGTTGTATTGAGCATCAATTCTTTTCAAAATTAAATAAGTAAAAACACTAATAACAACGATGGAATGATGGAAGAAAGAAGGACGTAAGAACTCGTAACGAACTTTATCCCCGCACCAACGTCGGAGATACGCGAAGTCGCTGTTCTAGCCATCTCATTCTTCGTTATCATTTGTTATAAAACATAGTTGTTTGTTCTTTAGTTCCAGCTCGTAAGACGTGAGAACACCTCAAAGACAGAGAAAATTTTAAGGCCTGTGCTTTCAAATTTTACATGGACACACAATACTAAGATATCAGAGCTCTATTCCCGCACCTATATAAAGTACAATTTAAAACAGGAGTATTAGAAATTAGTCTACGAAAAGTCGGAGTTGATCGACTTTAATTCAAATGCCAGAACATAGGTGGTACATTAGGAAAAGCATCCGATTTAGTAGAACTATTGAATAGTAGAAAGAATTTGCTTTCATGGGCACCCTAAACTCAACGACTGCTTTCAGAAAGTAGCTAAATCTTTAACTGAATTGAATTGAGTGGTGGGCAATGACCTTGAAGGTCCTTGAAGAAGTCCTAACTACAAGAAAGCAACTTTTCTCAAGTTCACGAGAGTTGGGGATTGCTTGTGCTTATACAGGCTCTGCGAACGTTGTAGTACAGTTATGTCGGGATTCCGTTGAAACCACGCAAGACAGTCATTTGACATTCTCCAAGGGACAGAAGGCGAGAAATTCTTACGTTATAGCCGAACCAAACCTGTAGGTGACCACCTCTTGATTGTGCGAGACAACGAAACCGCTCAAAAAAGTGCTATACCTTTCACGAATTGTAATTTTGGGGTATTTAGGCGTTGAACTAAGATAGAGTTGAGGCAAGAATTGAGGAGAGTTCGGCGGAAAGGTCACAGAATATTCTGCTTGGTTATATTTACAGTTATAAGAAAGAATCATAAGGAACAAAAAAAAATCTGACTAGTTTGCTATATCCTTGCTTATTAGATGACCTGAATATCAGATCTTCACAAAGAATCGTGTAGACTAATCTCCACAGACGCCGATCTTCAGGCCTTTTTGTAGCCGCAGATCGCATCAAATTTCATGTGATCACACTGCAAGGAATAAAAATAAGGATGGTTTGACGTCAACTAAAGAACAGGACACTTGTCATCAGTGGAGAAAAGGTCCGTCACGAAATGTCGGTGGTGTAGGCTTTGTCGTACATTCGTCCATCGTCCATCTCATCGACTCATAGAAGACCCTTTCCCCTCGCATAGCCAGCCATCCTCCGTCTTAAACTGTCGCGTTATCAGAAGATCACAATTCACTAACTGCTACTCACCGGCCGACGCAGCTGATGATTACGAACTAAATGCGTTCCGCTATCAGTGGGAGGAAGTTGTCCCCGGTGATAAAGCATGTCATAAATTTGTTGTCGGAGACTTCAACACCAGAATATGAAAGGCCAATGAAGGTAATAAAGGGTCGAAAATTTCGGATTAGGAGAAGGAAATGAGAATGGGAACCGTCTCGCAGGACTCCTGTCCGCAGCGTCTCTTCCATGGAAACTCGTTTTTCCAGAGAAAAGAAAGTCACCGCTGGACATGGGAATCTCCCGACGGCATCACTCATGCGGAGATCGACCATATTCTGACAAACAGAAGAAGGTGTTTTCTTGACACATCGGTAGTCCTGTCATGCTGTGCTGGTTCCGATTACCGCCTTCTTCGCGCTAAGATTCGATTCAGCCGTAAGTATGTGATCGACCACGAGGAAAAAGTCAAGCTATATATCACGAAAACATCCTAAACGAAATTCTGTCCAAACGTGACTAGCAGATTAAAGAAAACCCCACCAAAGACTACGAGCTGCTTGTCGAAGGACTGAAAAGCTGTGGCGAATTCACCTCAGTTCTTCAAACAAGAGGATCGGATCGCATCTCAATCACCACTATGGAATTGCTCGAAAAGAGAAAGAAACTGAAGCTTGACCATACTACAACACGATTAACACGGCTGGTAATAAATGTCAATTGCAGAAGAGCTTTGCAGGAAGATCTATTGAGAAAATATCGTCGGCACTGTGTGACTATAACGTTCCCCTTGAGGCCTCGATAAACGAAAATGGGATCGTCAACACTTTCCGCCATTATTTTGAATTGATAACGGAAACGTTCTACACCGACCTTTTCCGTTCCAAAATTTCCATCACGGACTATAATATCACCACTGGAAAAAAACCACCTAGAATTCTTCAGTCTGAGGTTTGAGTTGCGATTGAAAGTATAAAAGGGGCACAGCTCCAAGTATCACAGCCGATTTCCTTAAAGCTGGGAGCCACAATTAAGTTGTACTTCTCGCAAATCAAATTCCAGCTTACCTTCAAAAGGAGAAAATGGTAGACTAGTTGAGGACGTCCCACATGGTCATCCTGCCCAAGGAAGGTGGCCGAAGGAATCTTCGTAACTATCGTGCGGCATGCTTGTTGAGTGTACTCTATAAGCTCTTCATGAAGATTATCCTCCCAGGTATATCAAAAACATTGGATGAGGTGCAACCAGTTGAGCAAGCAGGATTTCGATAAGGATTCTGCTGTATGGGACCACATTAAAACTGTGTCCAGGGTCATCGAAGTTTGTAGGGAACACCACCTACCTCTGGTCCTAATCTTTGTCGACTATGAAAAAGCGTTTGACAGTGTAGAAACGAATGCAATCCTATCAGCCAGCGCTCGTTGACCGAGGAGTGGACCCATCCTACATAAGAATTCTATCTGACTGTTACCGGAACTGCACCACGAAAATACAACTTTTCCATCGACCTCTTAACATACATACAGGAAAAAGGGGTTCGACAGAGAGACACAATATCGCGAAAGCTGTTTAGAGCCGCAATGTAGAGGACAATGAAATCACTCGATTGGGACGAGAAAGCCACCCGTATTGATGGAAAATCCTATCAAAGCTTCGTTTTGCTAACTTCTCATTTTTCTTTCGACGTTGTCTTCTCCAGAAGTACCAGCGAAGCAGAGAGGATGATCAATGAGCTTAAGGGAAAAACGAGATCCAGGAGAATGTAGATAGAAAGCGAATCATAGATGGATCGGTCACGTAACGACAAGAACAGAAGCAGATAGAGGAAAAGAACTGTACAGTGCACTTCATGAAAATGCAAACGTCCCCTAGGACGGCTACCTGCACGTTGAGCGGATGTGTTTGTAAAGAAAATTAATCAGCTGTACTCGCAGTTACAGTTATTTTACAGATCACGGTATGAGACTAGCACGCACCATCATGATCGAATGACACCACCACAAAGGACGACGATTGCGAGAGAAAGAAACAAATGGCAAATATTCTGGGTCCGCACAATCCGTGAAGACGGACCGTCCAAATATCCAAGTAAGTATAACTACAGCGGTGCTAAATAACGAAACATGATGGGACTTGATAACAGTGCCTGAAGAGCCGCTGAATCAAGTTCATTCGAATCAGTCTTCAAATGATGTTGCTCCATTCGGGAGATGCTATACCGCAGAAAGTTTGATAGAATTCCAAAACGAAATCACTTAGTGTTAAGCTGCCTACTACGCTCAGCAGCATAGTTCCGAACGCGTCACTTTGTACTACTACTACTACTAGCACTCTGCCGCGAAATTATAGTAGGCAGAAAATAAAAAGGTATAACAATGTGATTTCAACTACAGCCGCAGCTTAACCGGGTTCTATGCCGATTTGGGCGCCCCAGATCAATCCCGCTGACGGGTGGTTGTTGTGGCAAAGATCAATAGAAATAGCTGAGAGACAGGCGAAACAAAGGACCCGTATGGTGTGGTGGTGAACGCGTTACTCCCCGGAAAGGACAATAGCGCGTTCGTTCCCCACCATAGCCACCTGCGGTCCAGAGTTTTGCAAATATCTCAGCAACGTTGTGGTTCTACCTACTCACTTTTGACAATGACGCAAGCGCTGAGTGGCTCAATTGTCTCACCGCTCATGACCCCTGGGTTTTTGCTGACAGCGAGTCTAGAATGAAGTACGACCTTGTGCCCGGATGTAGTTTAGCGTTTCACTTCTCTAAATTATTTGCGCGCAACACTTTAAAATTGGTGATGAACGAAGCCGACAGACATGAAGTCATGGAAATCCACAACTTTTGCAAAGGGGCCAATTAATCGATTCTTATCTGCGAATAGGAATTTCTTGGATGCACACATATCTTGCAGTTAGACACACAAATGTAATCGGTGAATGCATGGTACGTCTACTGCTAGAATGTTTAGAAAGTTGCAATAAATCACTTGAAGACCCAGGTCGGCTATTACCTAAAGTTACCAACCTGTCTTCTGGTATCATAATCTCGGAAGATAGACTGGTCTTGGTCATATCTCCAATTAGCCACATCTTCGAAGCACCTCCAAAAAAGCGAAGATGCTGCGTTTCTTTGCTATAAGCACCGACAAGAATTCAGGGCAAGAAATGTTCTAGTGCACGTTCCAATCAGATAAACACTGGACGCAGCCAATTTCAGAAATACTCTGCCTGGATTTCTCCTATAATTCTCACAAATAATGTAAATTACGGGGATATTGCATGGATTGTAAATTGCATGTAGAATGTATGAACTATAAAGGTTGCTCTCTACGATTAACGTAACTTGTGTCCACAGAATATTAATTATAGAAGTTCTCGGTTGCAGAGAATGTAAGGAACAGTAGCTTTACTAATTTTGAGCTGTAAAGCTTAAAAATGTGTTAGGTATAGAAGTTTGTAGTTATGAAAGTAGTAAATTGTACGCATGAAAGAAGAAGTATGTCTACGTAAGAAGAGCTGACTGCAAAGGCCTAGATGAAGAGATTTATTTGAGCGTGACCAATCGGACGTTATAAAAATAGAACCTCGAAATGAGACACGTAGAAAGTGCGAGTAGCTCGGGTAACGCCCAGCAACAACTGTACGCTACAATTCACTCGTAAGTCCTCTCATTGATTTACCATCCACTTTCTTCCGATTGCTCTCCAATTTACAGTCGAAGAGATTCTTCTTTGTTGAGAACTTTCGTGTTGGAGTATAGCAGATACATTTGTTCACAGCGAAACAGCAACTCTATCCGATGACCATTTTCTTCAGTAGCAACACCTGCCTACAAAATGAACCGTATCTTTTATAAATCACTCATTGTACGGAGTAAATCCTCAGGGCTGATGCACAACACATTGATCACCTTTCGACAAGCAAGCAGGTGAATAGAAAAATAGACTCTGCAAAACAAACTGGGCATAACCCTATGCAGGTTACCATGCTCTGCCACGCATGAGTGGAAATCCACTCACGTCGGTATGTCGGTGATACATACGAAGATCCTCTATAGGTTCCCCTCTGCGTATTGTCGGTAACTGGTAGCGCTTTATATGAGCTCTCACCGTCGTACAAACATCACTAACACACTAACGAAATGCATAAACAAACGAAACCAGAAATACTGTACAAATGTCGTACGAAAGGAAGAAGCACTATCATTTATTAGAAGTTTTCTATTCACATGCTACAGAACAATTAACATGATAACCATTTTTAAAACCAACATCCATACAAACAACGTTTTAAGTACACTGTACATAATAGTACAATCAGCTCTTTTATCGTCGTCTCGTGCCACCAAAACCTAAAATGACTTCCAAATAATACGATTTTATTTACTCAACAGTGATTTGCGAAACCCTTAAAAATAATGGGAATGTTCCGTTGCAGAAAAAAAAACTATTTGTGGACAGACTTCCATCATACTGCATACATAACAATGCTTAGTGATGTTTCAAACCCTTACAAAACAAACAATAAAGTTAAACAGTTAGTCATTTACGAAATTTGTAAAGCAGCTTACCAGTACTCTCCCTCATTTCCGAAGAACTGGGTTGATCAAAATCAGCATAGTTTGCATCGGCCGTCCTTACAAAGTGCTCGTCTGCACGTCTAAATCCATTTGGCGAAGAATTTCTGAGTAATTTACAAATCAGACGAGGCAATTTAGCAACAGCTCAACAATCGGCTTACGTATTTCTTCCGAAAAGATATCCTCCAAGTGCTCCTAAGCCAGCTCCAGTCCAGAATCCTGGACCACTACTGCTTGATGGTGTTGAGTAAGCACTTTTGAAACCCATAGTATCTTCGTAACTTGGTGGAGCACTTGGACGAGGGTGCGCACCAGGATAACCACCTCCAAACCCTGGTCCGCCATCAAAGCCACCTCCGAACCAACTAAAACACTTCGTGATGCTAGAATAACTAGCATGTGTGGAAAAATATATAACAATGTGTAGATTTTCTGGAACAACATAACATCCTCATTGCGTATGTAGTGAAAATGAGGCACAATGTGCCACTTACGTGTGAAATTACTGCACAATATTTTGACATTAGACTAGGCAACAGATTGAACTGCCACAGCAATACAAAGTTCTATGCTAAACTAATTGATGGTCGCCCATGAAACAAAACAAATGTTGATTAATTAACTAGTACACTACCGACTAACAACCTCCACAAATCACAAAAGGCTCAAGGGTGTTGTAGTAGGACTGATTAAATCGATGAGGACTAACCTGCTGCATATACTACCGGGTAGATAACAACAACCCACCACTACCTATACATACCAGCCTTCTAAGAAAATTACATCTATAAATTGAGACCGATACACCAAAGAGACCCACGCCTAGTTCACTTGTATAAGACCATAACGTCCAAAATTCTAACAACTAGTATATTTCATCGAACACAGTTAATTCCGTCTCCCTTAAATAGTTAAGCATCAATAAATATGAACGCGAGATTCTAACACGAAATGGCACTGAGCCTTTTCTAACGCTATATTCCTATATAATAATGACACATCTCGTTTTCCTGAAAATAAGCAAACTGCTATCAATGGGACCATTTCAGATCTTATAAAGGATAACGCTCCCCGCATTGAACACTCCCTGAGAGATGCGCCATGCATCCGACTTCAGTAAGCATCGTCGGAGGGACTGAATATGTATATGGCTTTCAGAATGACTAGCAGTGGCTTAATGGTGTGTCGACCCAGTGTTGCTATCCTCCCTGACATGTCTGACACCAATTTTCCGACCCTCGAGGGATGGAACGCTTGGTGGGCCATAGGCGCAGGGATCGACTCCACTGCGCTACACGCGCCCTTTTTCGTATTTTATACGTTGCAAAATGAAAGAGATTAAATATGTAGAGTGTACAGAGTTGTGCTAAACAAAGTACTAATACCTCATCGAAAAATAAAAAATATCACTAAATCCCTAAACAATAGCCAGCGATACAAACTTTATGGATCGCAGAGAGATTGCTTACATTCGAAATATTTTCCACAACAAACTCCTTATAAATAACAGATACGATATTTTGTAAAGTTACCCATATCTCGGCGTGGTTCGTCCTGGACTCCCCGAACTAGATAACATGGAGTATATCACATAGATAATGAAAAGTACGACAATCACGTTTACTATGTTCTCCGACGTTAACCTAAACACTACTAGACCTTCAACATAAACACTAGTCACAATGGTCAGTGTAGGTACTACTCACCAACGAGGCCAAGAAAACAAAGAAGGCCACTTCATTTTACTCCTTCCAACCTCCTTTGCCGGTTCAGCGTATTCCAGTTCGTATTCCAGCTATAAGGAAAGAGAATCACTATGAACACAAAAACAACAGTAGATAGAAACTAAATGCTTCCGAAACTACCCACACCACAGCTTCCTTTGAGAATATACGGGTCATCTGGATAATTATAACCTTCACAAGTTACAGTTACCTGAAATTATACGAAGTTAGCTGTTATCACTTAAAAAAAAGGAACTGAACCATGAAGAAGTGTGTAAAGTGTAGACAACTTCCAAAGGTGGTCACAAAGAAAGTTTGGGAAGGGGAAAATCTGGAGAGAAATAATTCTAGGTAAAGCATATTTCAAAAAAGGCATGAAAGGTGGAAAAGTTAACCCTGTCTCAGCCATAAACCTAAATGCTCCTGCATAGCTAAACTGGTATTCTATTTACTTAACATTTGTGAACTCCTCTGGTCTGGTTTTTTTCTAAGCAAACCAACGAGCACCTTTCATACATGAATCAACAAAGGGTTAAACTATTGAAATGACGATTAATCAACTAAATGACCTAAGAGCCTTACAAATCTCAAAAAAAAGCCATTATTGGGACAGGGGGGTACAGCTACCCATGCACCGATGATTACCATAGATGTCCTGACGCTTGACGTACAATAGATGACTTTACAATCAACACTTTAGCAGGCTATAAGAACCAGCAACGCAAAAAGGTCACCGATTCTTGCAAGCCCTGAGTTCTGGCTTCACTCTTAAACTCGTGTAATTAGTCATCAAAAAAGCGTAACTATTGAGGTAGCTAGGTACAAAAGCTCCTTAATATCCACACATTTCGATATAACAATCATACAAACCATTCCGAACTTATATTGACGAGGCATGTCTGCAGTGCATTTCCACTGGTAATCGGAACCATCATATCCTTGCTTAACGCACTGTACGACTCTTGGTTGGTATTTATAACATGCACCACCTCCAACACATTTCAGCTGAGGTACTGGCGCTACTCGACGCCCTGAAAAAAGCAAAGCAAATTTGCTGGTACAAGGAAGTAGGTAATCATTAACTGCTTACTGTAGAAATAGTTACCCTACAATCCTATACAGTTTCAACAACAGAAAATAACAGATAAAAAACTTTAGGTGCTTGGATATTCCGTTTTAGAAACGAATAGGCATAAACAGAATCCCCTTCTAACTAATAAAAAGACAAAGGATAAAGCTCTCGGCGTTCATCAATCCCTGAGGAATGCGCCATGCATTCGACTTCATCAAGTATCGTTGGAGGTGATTGAATGCAAATCTGGCGGTTACAATGACTCGCAGTGGTCTACCAATATATCGAGCCAGTGCTGCTATCCTCCCAGACAAGTCTGGTACCAATTTGACGACATCGGAGCGATGGAAGGCTTGGTGAGCGTTGGGCGCGGTATCGATCCCAAGTGTATCTATCGCTGGGCGCCTCCGACACTTCTCTGCAGACTCTACGATAGTCGTTCAACGTATTCTACCAGGAAAGAATGATTTCTGAAGAACAAAGAAAAAGGTCTACATCTTGCAACATAGCTCCTCCACGAAAGGCTGTAACTGGGTGAGGGATGAATACTCAAATGTTCATTACAGTTCACCACGTGGGAGCACATCGTCAAAATGTGGCATTACCATTAGGAACACAAACGGCAGAAAGCCTAACAATTACCACAGAGATATATTAACAGTTTGAGAAACAAATCCGCTATAAACGTGTGGGCGTAGGTGCACGATATAGCCGAACCTGTTGTGTACTGGCCTTCTTTTAATGTGATGGTATTGACATCCTGTAGAAGCACTCGTTCGTCGACACAATCTGGAAAAAGGAAATGCCGGCGAATAACCTTAAAGTGCAGAACACAAAAAGGAAAAAGCTTCATTTAAATCATAAAGTGCGATTGCACCACCATTACAACATGATGCAATGATATTGGGTTCTAACGATCCATTTAAATGGTTTCTTTTTCTGAAATATTAAGAACCTAGTGGGCATAGGCTTCATTGATTCGACGTTGATCCCAGAAAGTACTTAAGACACCGACTTCATCAAATAATCGACGTACATTGTGGAAAATTCTAGTAGAAAAAAATCATATACGTTTGGACGGGAAGTACTTACAGACACTGCAACACGCACCTCCGAAAATCAATACCAGTAGGACTGTATAGAAAACGATCAGTGCATTAAACGACCACATAAGTCGCCGTTTTTGAGGAAAAAGTACGTGATGGTTCAAACGATGTCGAAACCGACGGCAGCATACCGCATGGTGTGGGAAAACTCGTCCGAGGCGGAGTTTTGCGTCGGTCGCAGCGCGAGCTCCTCCAAGAATGACCTTATTCCATGGTTTTGAGCATTTGCACAGATCACGCGATAAAGATCAGCGTTGATCAATTCCTGGTGATACTCCATGCATTTGTTTCCACTCGTAACATTGCAGAAGTGCTTGAGTGTATATTTGACCTATACAGTAACAAGTGAGGGCATACCACTGTATCGAAGTAGCTATCTTATCCTCCAAGACAGGTATGGTGACAATTTACCGATCTGTTGGACCAAACTAAAGATCTAACTACGCGGTAGGGCTTATCTAACCACTGCGCTATAGAGGCCTAATCGGACGATAAGCATATTTTTCCACTTAAATCTAACGTTAATAACGAAGGATAGAAGTTCGCGTTTTCTGTGTACTGCGCTAAATGTTTGTGATCGGTGAAAGACCAATTGTTGGCTGAGCTTAACAGCTTGATTTCACGAATTCTGGCCAAAACAACACTTCCCATCTGTATTCCCATCTGTATTTACGATGTTCCCGTAACTTTCCGTCATAGTGGCGGCTCGTGACCTGTGTCTTAAGTTCTGCCGATTTAACTTTCTGTTTTAGAGATCTTTAAAGTAGAATGGGAAGGCTAAGGTTGGTTACGAACAAGCAATAACGGATATTGTTGTAGATAATTTCCTTTAAAAAACACACTCTGAGTCAGTTCTTCCAGTTTCCCTGTAGGAGCTACCCTCACCTCATCTAATCTCATGAGCGGTGTTCTTGTCTCGGGTTCCTCGTGAATTAATAACGGAACACAGTAGGTGCCCGAAGCAAGGACAGCGGCAAAATGTCGCTCATCCCCGAAGTGCTCACAGCGGTCGCACTCCAATAGATGCTCAACTAACGTTCGCAACATAAAAACTGCTTGGATCATTCATTATCCTTCAGTTGTAGGTTTCTTATATATTTAGAATCTTGTTATCGATCAGGTGCTTCCATTCATCCATATTTCACAGATTCGTGTTCCTTCCAGGCACTCATTTTTACTTCTTATTTTTCATTTTTTCCCGTTTCTAAAATACTATGTTTCTGTATTTTATACCCTTCAGGCACCGAAACGCTTCTTTACCGTCCTATCATGGAATAATAAATCTATTAAAAGGGACTGAAAAGCGTTCTGGTTAGAGAAGCCGTCCCATAAAGCACGTGTGTGGTCGCTGGGTCGACCCCGCCGTGGACAACCAAGTCTCCCATTCCTCCGAGGCTGGCAACTTGCTACCAAACTCGTCTACGGATGGAATACTCGTCTACGTCTTTCTTTTGTCGTCCTATCATAGAATACTAAATGTATTAAAAGCGACTGAAAAGCGTTCTGGTTAGAGAACTTTGGTTTTTGGCTTCCTCCCATCTACAAAAGGCAGGTATTACCTGTGCTGTGAAGACCGGGAATCACTGTAATAGTACCACCCCAGAATTCCGGAGAGAATCACCTCGACCTGCATTCAACTACATTTGTGGGAAACTCAAGGTCCTAGCAGCCAAACATACATGCATTTAGATAAGGATGAAGTAAGGTCAAATAAATAAATAAACGAGTGAATAAATAATGTATTAAATGTTAGGAGGATATCAATAGGCATTGAATGCTTTGCAGGTGTCTTTTAATTCGACTTTAGTTCTATGTACTTGACTTATTTATGACGTTTTGCTATTTGGATCTACTTATCGTTTAACCATTGGTTTTCCATTTTATTGCAGGATATTCATGGTCTGCAAACGATCACCACTTTTTACGATGACTTTGCAAAACCCAGTAAGAAATTGACTACCTATTTAATCTTCTAGTGAATTGGATGGACACCAGCAAAATCGTCTGGTCGCTTTGATATGGGAGCTGACTATACTCGAGGCTACTTTTCGAAGATCCTGATAGATATTAGATATTTGATTTGAACTGATCTGTGCCCTACAATATTTCAATAGTCTACAACTGTGGCAGAAGTGCTGCAGTCCGCACAATATGTGGTGTCGGATCACGTAGAAAAGTAAGAAATACTTGGGTCCTTTGCCATCTTTTACATATCATTCAGATTCTAGAAGTTCTATATGTATTTTGGGTACTTTGCCATTCCTCAAATATCATTCAGATTCTGCAGTTCTATACGTATCATTTCCCATACTCTTCGGTAGAAATGGCTAGAATCGGAGGTGGATTACATGGTGGCATGACGATTTGTCGTCTCGATTCCTTCTAAGTTTATTGAGTGGTGGTCGACCTTGATTCTTTGAAGAACGCCGACCGTCCTGGATCGGACGGAAATCCGTTGCCTTGTGAACAGGTTTCCTCTAGGACGTCGGTGAATTTTGTGTTCGGTCCGCTAACCGGGTTGTTGATATACTAAATCATGTCCTCATTACTAATACCTTTATTTTTTCTTATGATCGCAGCCTCTATGAATCTCCTCAATGTTTTCCTGTCCTTTATTCGACGACAATGTTGCGCTTTCAAATTTGGGATTTACCTAACTTTTAAATCAACTTTTTATATTCTAGAAACATAAAGACAATGGAAGTCCTTCATGCAGTGGCTCCGTCAACGGTAATGACCCTTAACGTTGTGTTTCGCATCATTGAAATAATGCTGCAAATACAAGGCTTCATCACTTCTGCCATAATCGTTACTGTATTGTCTAGAATACGATCAATGCATTTAAATCTAATGATCGTGCTAAACAGTTTTTTCATATCTTGTCTTATCACATCAGTGATCAGGACATCTATGCTTATACAAGAATTGGCCACTCCAATTGAACGAATAGTTCCGAAAGTGGTCGTTGTATGGCGATTCATGTGGATTGGCGGTGTTTATACAAGTATGTGACGCTACGGTATCGTTGTTTTCATTTTTTATTTGCCCTTTCCATATTTTTCGCTCCTATGCTTTTCATGGCAGGATGCGAAATGAAGTATAACCATGAAAATGCCGTTGGGGTTCGAACCCACAGTTTCATTTACTCGGAGCACATGTGCTATCCACCACCTCAACCGAGGCTCTTGGTTTGGCTTGTTTTCTTTCAGCCTCTCTTTCTCTCTACTTACTTCATAGCTGAAGCTCACAGTAACGAGGGGTTCTTCCAGTTCCTATCGTCTTCCCTAACTTTATCATTTCAGGTTTTCCAAAAAAAAAATACTGCTATTTTTTAAGATGCAGTTCTCTCAATTATGATTTTGCATCATATCCAGTATTTTGGATAAAAAAATTGGGGCCTTATTGGATTTGTATAATATTCTTGTGTCTTACGGTCAATCTTAACCTACGGTATTAATGAATGACTGGATACATCTTATGAATCTCATGATGAACCTTATCCTATCCCCCTATCCCATCTTAACTCATCTTAACCTACTCTTCTTAATCCTGTCTTATCTTGTGGTACACCGACCGTCAGTGCTACATCAGCACGGTTTCTCACTAAGTCATTGAAGGAGAACAATCTCATTAGCAAAAATGACGATTACTTCTTCGTCACAGGAAGTGGACATCTAAAGTACGGTTTCTACAGATGCTTGAACTTTTAGCTTGTCACCATCCCCTTTTACTGACATTCGAAAGACTAATGGCCGTCGTGAGGTCGAAAACCTACGAAAAAGAGAGGAACGTGCGTCTATTACTATTCTCGATTTTCTGCATGGTTAGCAGCTGTCTTTTTTCATTCTCATTATTTGTAAAGATTATTGAAATGATTACAGAATAACAATGAAAAAGGACTTAAACAGTAAGGATGATTATTTTCTGTGTAATTTTTTTTGCTTCTTCCTCATTAAGGAAACGGTTTTTTATCCCTTAGCGCTTTGTTTGCTATTTTTCTAAACTCGATTTATTTTAGCTAATATATTCATTTTTCATCGCTTTTTTACCACAATATACTACAGTTTCCCCATTTCTCGCCTGCTGTTCGTATTTGATAGTGTCGGCCATTTCCATTACGGTAAGAAATGCAGTATTATCTGTCACGACTTCGACCAATCACGATAAGAAGTACAGTGTCGTTGATAACAAGTATAAGTAATCATTCACATTGACTTTCCATCTTTTACATCGGTAAAATATATACACGTCTTTATATACAATATTTTTCCGACTTGATTTTTTTTTACTAAACTGAAGAATTTAGACCATTGTGTGTATTCGTCGAAGTAATTTATCGCTATGGAGAAGCAATAGAGGAGTACTGGACATATCGCACAATTATCAGGTAACTTAAGAGAGTTCCGTATAATCCAATTTGAAAGCGAAAAAGTGAAGCCTTCAAATGAGACGTGACACATACACGACCACCGCAGATTTCTCGGAGCCCCAACAGCCGTGAACACGCACGCGACTCAAACACGCCAATTGTTGCTTTTTCGAAAAAAACCGATAGATTCCTAGAAGATTTATGGGCGGAGAGCACTGGGAAATTATAGCAAAGAATTTGTTTTAGACATAGAAAATGATTGCTATATGAAATTTCTAGGGGTTGTGTGGCGCCGTGGTCAGAGGAGCCCTACAACACACACGTGGAAACGATCGCCGTGCCTATGGCCCACCAATCCCTCCATCCCTCAGGGTCGGCAAATTGGTACCAGACTTGTCTGGGACGATAGTAGAACTGGCTCGATACATCGATAGACCACCGCGAGTCATTGTAAAGGCCAGATATGCATTCAATCACCTCCAAACGATGCTTAATGAAGTCGAATGCATGGCGTATCCCTTTGGGATTGTTCAACGCCGAGAGCTTTATCCTTTTTATCCTTTTTCATGAAACATCTCACCAGATTTTGTCTGCCAAGCAAATTTTTGCCAAAATTTGGCTGGATTTTGCTACTGATAGTAAACACGCTATTTCTCGTAGCTGACCAATCTGTGCGGTAATCACGACCGTCTTAGGAATTGTAGTCAAAGAATATTGAATTAGTGTTCAGAAAAATAAGCTTTGTATCGCCTACATAAGGGTTTATGCCACTTTTCTAGTAATTGGCGATGATTTTGTTAACTAAAAGTCTAACGATGTTTAAAAGGGCAAACATGTCATAGAGATTTTCCGTATCGCTTCAAAAAAGCAATGACCTGCTAAGACGTGCTTTTCATTTTAAGCTTATTCAAAATTAAAACTTCCATAAAAATTCAGTTTTCATTGTGATCAAAGATGGCAAATGGCACCCTATTAGCAAAAAATTCTATATTTCGGAACTTTTCATTTTAATCCACGAATTTCTGTATGAGTTGAGATACGCTCTTTGGAGGTGAATTCGTTAACAGAAAGAGACGAATTGTTCTCGACGATAACGCGCTCCCAGACGTCGCACTACTGGCGCTGCTGACGTTGAACGAGCTGGCTTACGAAACCCTCTCTTTCCACCATACTCGCTAGACTTATTGACTGCCACTTCTTCAACCGTCTTGACAACCTTCTGTGCGAGAAATGTTCCAGAAACCAAATGGAAATCGAAACTGGCTTCAGAAACTTGATCGCCTCCATAATTGCAGAATTTTAAGCAGCTGCTCAAACTGAAATTCATTTTGTTTCCCAAAATGTGTTGATTCCGTGATTGAATGATGTGATTCCAACTTTCTTATTCCGGTTAATAAAGTTTCTCCTGCACAGATCTCCTTCATATGAGGGATTTCGGGCCGGTTAGTGGCGAGGCTACGTAGCTGCAAGGACTGGGAAAAGCATTCACAAAGCCCACCGAAGCTTCGCCAGTTACAAGACCAAAATGATTGCACTCCGATGCCCAGACGGGACAGGTACAGCGTCCAGAAAGGCAATGGAGAAAATCATTCACGAATACTACTCGGATCTCTTCGATAGCCACGTCCACCTTCCGTCATATGAAATAAAGAAGGATGGATATGTTGAACCACCGGTTCTCCCTTCCGAAATCCGACATGGCATTTCGTAGGTGAGAAATCGAATAGCATCAGGTCCGGACAGGATATGACCAGAACACCTGAAGAGCCTTCCTCCAGTCCTCGTAAACACACTGGCTCGGCTTTTCACACGTTACCTGTCTGAATGCAAGGTCCCTACTCAACGGAAGGCCAACAAAACAGTGCTAATGTTCAAAATGGGTGACCTCCATGATATCGGCAACTATCGCCCAATCTGCTTGCTGTCTGTCGTCTACAAACTTTTCACTCGAATCATTCTAAACAAGATTGACAGAACACTAGACGAAGGACAGTCACGTGAGCAGGCAGGGTTTCGAAAAGATTTATTACGATGGACCACATCCACACGGTAACAAGGCTCAGTAAGTATCGCGAGAGTACAAAAGCTCGCTCTGTCTCACTTTCATCGATTTACAGAAGGCCTTCGAATCTTAGAAGCCCTTAATAGTCAAGCAGTCCCTATTCATTATACCAAAATCCTTTGAGCTGTACAAAAATTTCACAACCAAGGTATCACCATTCTACAACGATATTAACATTGGCGTCAAAAGCAGAGTTGGGCAAGGCGATACCATCTCGCCAAAATTGTTTACCGCCACCCTACAGAACGTCATGCGAATATTGGAAAGGGGTAATATGGGAGTGTAAATCGATGGTCGGCAGTTATACCATTATGGTTTTGCTGATGACACCGTCCTTATAACACCAAACATTAGCCAAGCCGAACGTATGCTTGACGACTTTGGTAAAGCCTGCGGAAAGATTGGTTATTGTCTAAATCTCACAAAAACGATGTTCATGAGGAACGGATTGGTTTCTCATGCTCCATTCACGCTCAGCGGAACGAATATCGCCGAATGCTCCAGTTATGCCTGTCTAGGTCGGGAAATCAACATGTTGAGCGACTTAACTCCAGAGCTGAGCAGAAGGAAACGAGCGGCTTAGAGAGTTTTCAAGAGCATCGAGGATGTAGTGAAGAGGACAAGGAACCCCCAACTCCGCGCCACCTTTTCGACTCAACGGTGCTTTCCGCCCTAACGTATGCGTCAGAAACCTGGTCGCTGCGTAAGCAGGATGAAAGGTTACTCGGCATTATCGTACGCGCAGTCGAAAGGACGATGATAGGAGTATCCCGTTCCACACTAGTTCGAGATGGGATCCGAAGCTCCGATTTGCGTCAACGATCAAAAATCAAAGATGTCTTTCTGCACACCAAACAGTCGAAGAGAAGGTGGGTCGAACACGTGATGCGTATGAATGGCAACCGATGGACAAGAGCCGTTAGTGACCGGATTCCTCGGGATGTCAAACGCACTGTTGGAACACCACCGACCCTATAGTCAGAGTTCTTCACAAAGAGCCTTGAAGAAAGATATGATGCTCGATGAGTCCCTAGAGAGGGCAGAACCCAATGGGCTACTCTTGCGCGCGTCAGGGAAAAATGGAAGATTTACTGGCGCTCGAGTCACTCGACGATCAACGGGACTACAGGTGATACAGGTGACAGGTGAATGTTTGTCCTTAACTGAGATGAACAACTTTAAAAACGCAAGCTGAAATCGGACATCAATTTCCGAGATGCGTAATAGTTCAAAGTAATAAATGCCATTAAGCTTAAATTAGCTATGATTCTTCGCAATACATGCATTGCAATCAATGCATTTTGGTCTCAGTGTGATAAAAAGATAAAATTCTTCGCTTTACGTATCTTGTCAGTACTTTCCACTCTTGCGTACAACATATCCAAGAAAACAACCAGGTCAATTCCTTCAATAGTGTCATTTCACTTTTCATAAAACGAAGAATATTACGCAGGGAAAATACGTCGTTAACACTTCTCCAGAAAAATATATCAGCAGAAAATTACATCAAATAGCCCCAAAGGAGTGTTAGTGAGAGAATGTACAACTTTATCATCTGCCTATTACTCTTTCTTGGCAGGGATTATGTGAAACACGCCCACAATGAGTCTCTGTATTGTTTCAATTTTCACTGGACGATTAGTGGAGCGTGTTGAGCAGTGGTCGGAGGTGGCCTGCAACACTCGGGTGGAATCGATCTCCATCCCCATGGTGCACCAAGCTTTCCATCCCTTCGTGGTCTGCAAATTGGTATCAAACTTGTCTGGAAGGATAGCAGCACTGGTTCGATACAGCGGTAAGCCACCGCGAGTCACAGATATGCATTCAATCACCTCCAAGGGATGTTCAGTGAAGTTGAATGCATGGCGCATCCGTCAGGGATTGATCAACGCTGAGAGCATTATCTTTTTACGTCCACAATGATGTTGACATATTTGCAAGACACTGACCCTTGGATGAAAGGCGGAACGAAGCGACACAAACGTTGCAACTATCTCAGCACCACTGTGGATGTATGTTACATTAAACTCTGCCATGAAAGAATAATTGGATGTTAATAAAAGTTATACATTATCGCACTAGCACTTCTTTTTATTTTCTTTTTGTTGGCGAACTAGGAAAACTTTCTAAAAATAGCACTTACCATGTACCTAATTATATCGAACATTTTGTGCCTTCGCATACGTTTCCATAGCAATCCTGAGGATAAATCGCAATTGCTAACAAGATTAGAACAGTTGATTATGGTCGCATATAGTTCATGATTGCGCCATCCCACTTCAGAAATTGATGCGAACATACGGGAGATCAGGTCGCGTATGACCTCTGGGCATTAATTCCTGCAATTCATTGTAGGGTTTTGGCATTTATCTGAAAAGCCTCAAGGAGTTTTCGCTCTGGTGTTTTGGACTCCTGTGCAAGGATATTGACTTTTACTTCAAAATCGTCTCCGCTATGCTTTTGTATCCTATGCGTCCCTAGTGACGTGCCTAATCTTGTTTTTCGTTTGCCATCTAGGTGTTCTATGCGGACACATAAAGGTGTACTCGTTTCGCCAATACATTCGTCTCCACAAGTACTAAAAGAGATCAGGTATATCGCACCTGAGCTCGTGCAGTCACCGTTCCTGCCATGAGGGCAAATTACGCAATTCTGTGCTTCACATAGACGATCACATAGGCGGTTCCGAATTAACTGCCGACGAGGAGTACTACTTACTAATAAAAATCAAAAATTACTAAAATATCGAGGCTTTTTGGATAAATGCCAAAAATCCTACAACGAATACCAGGGAGGAATGCCTTGAGATTACGCGTGATTTCAAGCCCGTACCGTCGTATCGGTCGTTGATGGGGTGGTGCAGTCGTCAACCATATGCGAATTTGAGCGGCTTTTCTTCCTTGGTGGAAGACAGGTGAGAAAAGCGGTGGGTTTTTTCGAGATGCCGTAGATCTTGTAATTATCGTTTAGATTTCCATCTTTCTGTTTGTGCTGTTGAAGCGTTTGACCTAGTAAGTTGCGCATTAGTGTACCTTTCGAGACTCTGAAGGCGATTCTGCCGAAGCATCAGCTACGATTGTGTTGTGTGTGTGTTAGTGTATGGAATTAAACGTGTGCTATTCCCAAACCGACTTTCTGTTAACCTCGGCATTGATCGATATGATATGTCGATGTTTTTCTTCAATAAGCAGACACGAGGTTGTTATTATAGAATTTATTAGGGTAAAATAGCTGACGTTTCGGCGGTTTCGCCTTCTTCAGAGACCGGAAAGGTCAAATTGAGATGCGATCTACCCAGCCAAACACTTTCATAACACCATCAGATAAAACTTAACAAATAAATTTGTACTCGCATAAGAAACAGCTTCATTCAAACACCTACCGTTTATCTGCTGTAAGTATTTCAGTTAGTTGATGGATAGCAGCCTCACAGAGTAATACACGGGCGAGGACTGTGCCTGTGTCAGGTCACTGAATTAGCCCGAGGTATGGTGCCAGGTCACGCGTGATGATAAGACACTCCTCCTTGCGGTTCATTTTTGAATTTTTCGAATTAATCCAAAACTTTTCAAGAGTTTTAAGCCCTGATGTTTTCGATTCTTGCATGAGGATAGTGACTCCTACTTCAAAATCTTCTCCGCTGTGTTCCTGCATCCTATGCGCGCCAGGTGGAGTGTGTGCTTTTAATTTAGATTTACCGACTAGGTGTTCTTTTATGCGGTCGCAGAGCGTTCTACCCGTTTCGCCAATGTATTCGTCCCCGCACGTTTTACAAGAGATCAGATAGACTGTACCCGAACTCATGCAATCACCGTCTCTATCGTTAGGGCAAATTATGTAGTTTTTCGTTGTACATAGACGGTCATATAGGCGGTTGCGAACTAGATGCAGCTTTAGAGTGTCCGATGGTATTTCTATCACTCTTACGGACTTCTCTAGGCCAGCTCTTATTAAGCAACGTTTTATGGCTGCACTTATTTCATTTGAAATAAAGGGCAAGAGGAACGGAGCCCTGTCTTCGCTAGAAATATCGCTCTGGGGCGTGGTTTTTCCTCTGTACTTATGCCGAGAAGCCACAGTTTCGTAACCATTTGAAATGGCTATTTGGCGCGCCAGCTTCGAGGATTCTTCCCTCCGAACTCTATCTGTGCACACGCTGGCAGCAGTTCGAAACATATTTCTTATAAGCGCTCTTTTACACAATATATGCGGCCTACCGAGGTACAGCCGACTAATACTAGACATCGAAACGCGACTACTACGCGCCTCTCTTCTATGCAAACAGGACGGCATGTACGCGCAATTGAAGAAGTGCAAGTCGAAAATATGAGTTTGACTTTCGAATAAGGAAAATGGTTTTTTATAGATTAGAGAAAACGTTGAAACATCGATGTGGTTATTTCGATTTATGTCGCTCTCATTCGGCCAGATTCTCACCGGTTGGACAGCAGTCATGTTGACTATGTATTTTATGTGAGTTTCGCTTTTTAGAGAAAATGCACATTCTTAATCGTTTTATGTACTGCCCATTATTTTTAATGGCAAGGTATATTGCAAAATAGAACTTCAATGATGCTGAGATATTTGCAAAACTCCGGACCGCAGGTGTCTGTGGTGGGGAGCGAACGCGTTATTATACTTCACGGGAAGTAACGCGTTAACCACCACACCATGCGGGTCCTTCGTTTCGCCTGTCTCCGGAAAGGATAATAGCGCGTTAATTCCCCATCGCAGACACCTGCGGTCCGGAGTTTTGCAAATATCTCAGCATCATTGAAAATGCACATTTTTCGTACCGTATTGTGTATCGAAGGAGCTCGTGTGGCGCAGTGGTCAGGGGCTCCTTGCAACGTGCACGTGGAATCGATCCCCGTGCTCATGACCCACCAAACCTTCCATCCCTGCGAGGTCGGCAAATTGGTACCGGACATGTGTGGGACGATAGCAGCACTGGCACGATACATCGGTAGGTCACCGCAAGTCATTGTAAAGGCCAAATATGCATTCAATCGCCTCCAAACGATGTTTAACGAAGTCGAACGCATAGCGCATCTCTCAGGGATTGATCCACGCCGAGAGCTTTATGCTTTTATCTATCCCATATCGATTGTTGTATGAAACGCCCGTATTGATTGGTGTGTGGAATCAGAAACAATGCTATTAAATCCAAAACTTTTATCGTAGCAAGATACTTCTGCCCAAAATAGGTGGTTTCCGCCTGGATGTTGCTTTACTATAATTCATGGCCTCAGTATGTTATAATTTAGAAATTCACGTTTTAATTCTACGTAGTACGTTAATTCTAATGTGTTCAAAGTCCAAGCGATGAAAAAATTTCCCACCTTTCAGGAAAATAGGAGTGCCCATTATGGAGAAAATTTTCGGCTTTATTTTTAATCTATGCATTTCTCTCCTTCCTACTACCACTTCGATCAATCTTTACTACTACAATAATAGAATTAATATAGCATTCAAGCGATGTTTCAGCACATGTGAGTTGTCTGAAACAACATTGTTTCTTTTCCTCCTTTTCTTGTTCACTCCTACTTTTTAATGTTGAGTGCAGAATAGAACTGCTTAATGTGCCCTCGACACAAGAAGCTTAGTGATTTGGAATACCGTGCCATCATTTAGTAGTCTGTGGTTCTATCCACCTTGTACCAACCAGTCATCCCTTCTCTCCGGAGCCGGCGAATTGCCAAAAGACCGGTTTGGAAGTGCAAAGACACTCAGTCGACAGCCGCTCGCAAGTATCAAATAACTGCGATAATCAAATATGTAGAGATTTACATCCGCGATGCTGCGCATGGAGCCGAATGCATGGTGCATACTCAATTGGTTGATTAACGTCGAACCGTTCTCCTTTTCTCGTTCACGGTGGACGAAAATATCTAAGGATGAGTTCTTGGTGAACGAGCAAGGTGAGAGTACCAGACTTGTGATTTGCCAAAAGTTGGCCTAAACCAACATACCCTAGTCACAAATTGAGATTTTCGCGTGTTTCCGCTCAGTCATCTGCCAAAGATTTCTAGTGTACCATTCACCTGTGTCCACTAATGTGCCACTGATCGTTGAGTGATTCGAGAGGACTCCATTCGTCCATACGCACCACGTGTCCAGCGCACTTGATTTTCGAAATTTTAGCGTGTAATAACGCCTTATCTGATTTTTCATCGTTGACGTTGGTCGGGGCTTCGGATTTCCGCTCACATAAATGATACGAGGTGCCCCTAGCATCGTTCTCTTGATGTCTCTTCAGACAACTCAGAGTGGTCTTTCATCCTGTTCCCGGTAAAAGTTGTCCATAATGCTGATTTTGCGACCTGGGTAGACGGAGCTGGAGCATTCGGGGGAATTCGTTCCATTGACTATGAATATGGCATACAAAATCAATTCATTGTTTACGAACATTGTTTTTGTGAGATTTACTCCAATACCAATCCTTCCACAAGCATAATCAATTGCTCCATTCTAGTGTTCGCATGACGCTTCCAATGTGGACGGTAAATAATTTTTAGCGAGGTGGTATTGCTATGCCTAACCCCTCTTTTGATGTGTAAATGCTGATGAAGAATGTAGCTGTAGAATGGTAATATTTTGGTTGCTCAAACCTACACGGTTCATGAAGAATCATTATGCACTGACTAGGGATGCCATGACTTTCCAAAGGTTCTGTGTGCTACTGACTCATCTGTATGCAAAGCTTTCTTCAAATGAATGAAAATTAAGGAAAAAAGTTTTGTATACTCTTAAGGTACTTTGCTGAGTCTAGCTTTTTTTGGATACGATGGATCGTCATGGATCGTTTTCGATACTCTGGTTCTCACATAGCTGTTCTTCGTCTAGTCTTGTGTCAATCTTGTTTAGGATTACTCGAATGGAAAGTTTGTAGACGACAGAGAGCAAGCAGATTGGGCGATTGTTACCGATATCGTGGAGGTCACCATTCTTGAACAATAACACGGTCTTGCTGGTCTTCCACTGAGTAGGGACCTTGCATTCTGGCAGGTAACGTGTAGAAAGCCGAGCTATTGTGTTTATGAGGACTAGCGGAAGGTACTACAGGTGTTTAGATCTTTTCTTGTTCGGATCTGGTGCTGTTCGATTTTTCACCGACGAAATAGCATGTCGGATTTCGGCAGGCACAACAGGTTGGACGACATATCCGTCCTTTATTTCTCGTGAGAGCAGGCGGACATGGTTACAGAAGAGATTTGAATGGCAATCGTGGATGATCTTTTCCATTGCCCTTCTGGAAGCAGTAATGGTTCCATCTTGGTGCTGGAGCTCAATTTCGGACATGAATCGGCTGCTGCATATAGCTCGTCCGACGCTACGTTGACGTATTAGCTTGGGTGTTTCTGGAAGCAGGCGTACCTTTGTGATCTTTTAGCATTCAGCTTTTATGCCACGCGAATAGTAATCTTAATAAATCCCAGTCCATGGTAGTCTTGGGATCTCGTTTCCTTTTATTTCATGGAATGTTATTTTTTCTGCGAAAAACGGAATCTTGCCGTAAAGAAGCGATCGTTCGATTGCGTGCAGAGAAAACAATTTAATCGATTAAACAAAACCTTAGATTTACTGTGATGTGGTCCATTTCATTATCATAGTCTTCACTGGGAGGCTCTCGCGTCCATCGTCAAGAATGAGGCATCTGGAGTTCCGAGTTACTGGTCATGGCCGTCGTGATAAACTCTGAAGCAGCTCTCCATGTTCGTTCCATTCCAATCCGTGGATCTCAATGTGACGTCTTTCGAACGTCTTTCTGGACCGATCTTAGCGTCAAGTTTGGCAATGTAGACCTTAAAGAATGCATTACCTTTTCTGTAGGACTTCTTCAAGTTCATATAGAACGCTCCGGTTTCGTCTTCATCATAGCTTGATGTCGGTGCGTGGACGACGAAAATTATCCGCTCTGGTTTTGATCCACGTCATTTCAACAGTAAGCCTCCGGTGCCGGTTTTTAGCCGTTTAAATGAATCCCTATTCGTGGCTAAACTTTTACAATACCTGTTGCTTTTTCGTTTTTTAAATGAGCCTGAAGAACTTTACAAGAAAAATATGTCTCTCCTGTGAAGAATTAGTGTGGCATGTCAATTGCCTGCTCTTAGGCAATTTAAAGACTTTTCGATGCTTTGTTGTTCCTATACCGCATTCAGGTTTTCCTCGTTGTGCTGAGGGTACATTGCAACATGCCGACAAAATTGTAGGATTCGAAGGGAATCAGTTGAAATTCGATGTAGGTCTCGTGATCGCTTTCAATTTTTCCGCTTACAATTGCTACAAATATAAACATCGGTCACACTGCACGTTGTTTTTTTCAAAGGAATTTGTTTATAAATAATACAAATACATGCATGGAATACAGTTATGTTCTATCGGCGATCTTCGAGCTCTGGAATGGTTATTAACATTTTAGGCAAAAGAAGAAGGCACCAATTACTTCCAGCAGTATCAAGCGGCATGGTCATGACTATTGCGTGGAGACACTCCGATGACGTGGAATGCCTAGATGCATTCGTTGCAGCGATGTTTGAACAATGCTCACTGTTGTACAGCTGTTCTATTCATCACTACCAACTTTTGTGGAACAATTGGACGCTATATCGCTGAGCTTAATCAATAAAGACTGCATCTAAGAAAAACTGTATATTAGCATGTAGTCAGAGGTGAGTATAGCACGGTACTTAATGCTGCCTTGCAACAAATACATGGTCCTTGGTTCGAGCCCATGTTCCGCCTTCACCGAGCCTTCAATACCTCTTAGGTCGGTAAATTGGTACCAGCCTTGTTTAGAAGGACAGCAGAACTGACATTATTCATCGGCGGGTCACAAGTATAGGCCAGATATTTATTCACTCGCCTTCAACGATGCTTCATGAAGTCGACTGCATGGCAAATCCGTCCGGGATTGATGCGCACCGAGCGCAATAACGCTCTTACCATGTGGTCCATAATGTATGTTTCAACTCCTGCCCCATACAATAGATTTTTGGGACTATTTCTCTACCGTAACCAATAAACGCACTTTTATATCTACGAGATGTTTCCGCAATTTGATTTCCGTTACCTCTTGCTTTTACCTTTTGCGTTATATTAAACTTAGTAATAGAACTGTGCGCTAGGAAGATCGTTTCATAAAACTATTCGCTCATTGGGATACTTGAATAGCCCGTCTTCATTGGTAATGCGAACCGCAGCACAATTTATATTCCTACGTCTCCCGCGTAGGGCGCGTGTAGCGCGGTGGATAGAGGCAGTGTGCGATATACATGGGATTTATCTTCACGTCCCAGGCTCGCCAAGTCTTCCATCCCTCTAGAGTTGACAAGTTGGTACCAGGATTTGCTGGAAGAATAACAGTGAGGATAGGACCACTTTATCACTACATCAGTACGTCATCGAGATCCGTTGTGAAGGCCAGATATTCATTCAATCACTTCTAACGATGCTTAATTAAGTCGAATGCATGGCGCATCCCTCACGGATTGATCAACGCAGAGGTCTTCATCCTTTATTTTTTATTATATTTACCTCTTTCACATTGACGTCGTCTGTCATGATGGTCTTCTTCGAGCACGATGATCTTTACTTTTCGTACTCCTGAAATCGTTCACCTACGCGAAAGCAGTTGGCTAATTTTACCCATGAGTCCGTGCATCTATCGTTTGGGTTGTCGCGCACGGGTGATGCATGCGAGCACTGAGTTTCCACACGTGGCCGACCTATCTGTGTTTCAGTACCGATTTATGTTCCCTTGGAACCCGAGGATGAAATAGGCTTCGAAGATCGGAGCTATGCATCCTGACTAAACGGTGTAACTCTTGGTTAATTTTCAGTAGACAAAATTCAAGAGCTTTGTGGGTGGTGAGCTGAGCTCATAACGTAGTTGAAGCATCAACTCTCGTCTTTACCGCCCAACGGAGCATTAGAAGAACTCTTGAATCAAAAAGGTGAGCGCGGAGTTTTAGGTCCGCTAGTTGAGTGGTGGTTTCTTTGAGAGACCCATATGCTGACTATTCTGCCCGATTTCTTTTGTCAAATTCTTCCTTCATGTTGTTTCCGCGTTCACAAGCTACACGTACGAGGTGGTCTATCTAATCAAAGAACCTTCTAGTGCGATTTGCTGTCCTTCGCACTGTGGGTTCTTCATGAATTGGGGCTTCCTCCTCCTCTTCATGCGCAATCCAATTCTTTTCCTCCTTCTGTTGAGCTCATTTGGCATCGTCTCTGCTTCAGCAATATTTCTTGAAAAGATGGCAATATCGTGAAGAAGCCAAAGACTGGATGGGAATTTTCCATTAAAACGTAGGTTCTACTCGTCCAGCTGAGCTACGTCGAGTGTCTTCATTATCCGCTGCAGTGTGGTAACAAAAATTGTTGGTGATATTATGTAGTTATGTCGTACCACGTTTCCTATGGGCATCCTAAAGCGCCAATGAAATAGTTCCATTTCTGTGCAGCAGTTCCGATAGCATTCAGTTAGTATCCGCATAGAAGGCAGGTCACTCCTTGGTCGACGAGTGCTGATAGGTTTGCATTCGTTTCGACACTATCAAGCGCCTTCTCGTTGTCGATGAAGGTTAGGGCAAGGGACAGACGGTACTCCCGACAAACTTCTATGACCCATGCCTGACACGCTTTGGATGCGTCTTGCACAGCAGAATCCTTGTCGGAATCCAGCTTGCTCAATTGGTTGTGCTTCATCCAAGAGACGACAGTTGCGAGGATTCTTTCATTCACCCTTCTTGGGTGGGATGACCGTGTGTGACGTCTTCAACTAATTTGGAGCAATCCTCATCTTAAGGAAAGATGTCAAATAAGTTACAAAAAGTACATGTGATTTGTGACCTCGGGCTCGAAGGAACTCAGCGGTCATATTATTGGGTCAGGAGTTCTGCCTTTTATCATACATTCTACAGCAATTCCAACATCAAAGCAAGAAAACCTAGGAGGTTCTTGGGGAGTGGATGATGTCGGTATATAACTTCTCCGTTATCAACTCCATATCATGGTAGGATGCAGTGGTAGTTCCATCTTCGCTCAGCGATGCGGATTACAGAACATTGTATTCGTACAGATCTCGACGGCAATTTTTCAGACTAGACCGTCTTTGAAGTGCATCCAAAAACGTTTCCCGCCTATACCGATGTAAATCCCACTGCGAAAGATCTCCTACAGCAGCAGTTTATTATCAGGCGTGTTTGGTGTTCTGTGGTAAGATTAATCTTTATTTTCCTTCTTTTTTGAGCAACTCCTTGGTGGTAGTCGCGTTGGGGGCTGATGTTCTTTGAGGAACTGAGGCCAGTTCGGCATAAATTCCAACTTCGTTGATAAGGAGTTCTTCCCCTCTGCTACGATTCCTTTAGAGATCGCGTTGGTGCCAATGTGTAAATTCTCAGGAACGACAGAGTAAATTCGATTGAACACGTTGTTTTTACCTGCTTCTTCTTTAAATAAAAGTGAAGTTAAAGTAAAAAGCGGTGTCAAATCCCAAGACCAACATTGTTTTAACTTCGCCAGTATTCATTAAGTTAATGTTCTCTTCTTGAGAAGACGAAAGGTAGTCAATTACTTAGAAAAAAAGGAAAGAAAAATTCTTATTATTGATAACCTCGTTAGGTTGTTAGTAACAAGATTTTTCCAATAGTGGCTGACGTTTCGACGGATTCTCGTTCTTCAGAGTCTGGAAGGAATTAATCGACGTATGATCTACTCAGCCCAAGAGTTTCTTGACCCCAGAAGGAGAAACTCAACACAAATTTCACCCACCGAATAAGCAGCTTCTTTTAGAACACATCGTCTCGTTTGGGGAATGTTAAACTACTACCTTTATTGATCGGTGCTCCTGCGGAAGTTTTGCAATGCGCACCTTTCAAACATCTGTGATGAAATTGGTTTTTCAAAAACGAATTCAGAAGTTCAATAGTATACACACTTAAAGAAGAACCTTGCCGTATCGCATTAATCACTTTGGCAATTTTCATACAACAGTGTTCTTCCAAATTTACATACGTAAAGAAATAATACCTCCAGGAAATCGAAAACGGTATTTAAATGTTTCCTTCCAACGGTTTACCGCTTCATCGTGGCTGTGAGGTGTTCCTGGGTGTCGGACTGCGATGTACAGCGTGGGGGGGATTCGTCCCCCGGCACGGTCTCCCAAGCTGAGGAGTTCGGTGTTTCCATCAGGAAGCCTAGCTAAGAGTAAACCAATACCAGGATCCACAACCGTCCCGGCATCAAAGCCGCATGGTGGCAAATCTCCCTCTGTCCACAAGAGTTGCTACTGCCTGTGGTGGTGAAGATCTGGAGCAGACTTTGGCCAGGCTGATCTCGGGATTCCAGAGAACCACAGTGGCTCAACTATCAAATCTCCCACAACGTTGCTGAGATATTTGCAAAACCCTGGACCGCAGGTGTCTATGGTGGGAAACGAACGCGCTATTGTCCTTTCTGGGGAGTAACGCGTTCACCACCACACCATGCGGGTCTTTCGTTTCGCCTGTCTCTCAGCTATTTCTATCGATCTTTGGCACAGCAATCACCCGTCAGCGGGTCCAGCGTTTTGCAAATATCTCAGTAACATTGTGGTTGTATTTCGCTTAGTACCCTGCCGAGAAATTATAGTAGGCAGAAAATAAAAAGGTATAACATTATCAAATCTTCGATAAGTGGAGGTTATACTAGATCTTGCACAGTTAGTACGGAACATACAAGTACCAAGTGTCAAGTATTTAAATGTTTAAGCCTTCCACCGAAATCATATCAGTTATAAGCATAAATAGTATATTGCTGAATGTCATCGCATACTATTGGACAGAATCTCGCCTGTTCGTTTGCTTTCATTTGCGAAATGCGACCTCTGAAACGGTAAAGTGGAAGAAATAGGGGTCATATGCGCCAGGATTACAGAATTTCTTCATTGTAAAAGAGGAGAGCTTTTGACCCAAAGGTAAAGATTTGTCTACTCTAATAGTTTTCGTTGCAATGAATAAAGATTATAATAAGCACAACTTGTTGTGGTCTTCTGAAGAAGTTGTTTATCTGTGAAGTTCAATCGCATTTTCAATCAAGAATATTAAAGGCAACAAATACGATGAGTAAAATAAGAGTTGATGAATTACTGAAGGGTACTCCATGGCTTCGACTCCAGTTGTAGAGGTAACTGAAAGCATATTTGACCTAAATAATGGCATAGTGTATCCAACTAATCAGTACAGTATTTTTGTCCTTCAAGACAAGGCTGGAATCCGACCTCGGAGTGACGGACTTGGTTTGTTGGAAGGTCGTGATCGAAGCACACATTACGTGAAATGTTGCAAAGCACCTCTAACCACAGCACAACACAGCCGCCTGAGAGGACAAAGGATGTTGAACTGCTTATTTAAGGCCTCATTGACTAGCTTGATTTATGTTCCGAGGGTAGAAGCAAATCTTAGGCGTCGTAAATACGGAATACCAGGTCAAGAAATCGTTAGCCGTTTTCAGGTTGAAAACACGCGGAGCGTGGATCCACGTGATCCTTAACTTTACCACTAAGATGGTCGCAATTTCACATGCTACACCTCGTTTTTATGGTTAAGGTAGGATCATGATCACCAGTAGGTTGCCCGGTGCGTGATAACCGTTGGAGGATAGAGAATAAAAGAATGGAAAAGGATAAAGCTCTCGGCGTTGGTCAACGATCCCTGAGGGATGCACCATGCATTCGCGTTCATCGAGCACCGTTAGAGGCGACTGAATGCATATCGGGCCTTTACAATCACTCGGAGTGGCCTACCGATCTATCGAGCCAGTAATGCTATCCTCGCAGGAAAGCCTGGCACGAATTTCTCGACCGTGAGGGGATGGAGGGCTTAGTGGGTCTGGAACGCAGGGATCGATCCCGTGTGCATTGCAGGGCGCCTCCGACCATTGCGCTAAACGCGTCCTTTCCATGTGTCCAACCAGGCAAGAATTGCTCGAAGGTCGTGTAGATTCCACTTTGAGACACATTGGACATTCGCTGTGATCTTGCATCCTGTAATTTGAACAAGTAGCATGAGTCCTTACACAAATATTGCTCGTCAAATAAGTTACAGAATCGGCAGCGAATTGGATAGTATATTACCATAGTAACGAGAAATAAAGACATTTTGGACTGCAAATATTTTCCTAAATAAGGTGCTCTTTTTTGAAAAGAATGAGATTCAATTCCGATTATTGTGCTTTCGCGAACCATGTCACAACAAAGACCTACAGTAGGAAGCAAATACTGTGTACATTCCATCCGAATAATTGCGGCTGTGAAGAAGGCGAAGAAGGCGAAACCTTAGCCACAACGATGAATTCCTGATGGCAACCTTTTGTAATCTCATGAACACAAAGGTATTGAATGTCTGGGTAAAATGAAAGCGCATTATTAAAAAATATAATTGACACATATTTGCTTCTTGAAGTAGCTGATCGATATTCCCTCACACGTAGTCGACACTCCAACGATCTGCCAAACAATTCTGAGTGAGTGAGTGAGAATAGAACAAAGGCCTATAGCTAAACAATGTTAAGGAAAAGACGACTAAAAACTATGAAAAATGAAAAACTTACACATCGTTTGATAGTTCTTTTGACGTGCAGACAATAAGACAGCGTTTGATTGCTGATCCTCATGAACAGTATGAAGCTCAAATCGTTTGCTGGTCGTTCAACTTCCGCGCAGTCACTCTTGAGAATAAAGATCATTAGACAAAAAATAGAATGACACGGTTATGATATTGAAATAGCAGAAATAGTTTTTGCGGAAGGCAACATATCGAGTGGACGAACGACTGTAGACCACCAAATCGGATCACCTGCTTCGAACAATACGAAGACGTCGAAACGTTAGCCGAAGAAACCTTTTTATCAACCTCGCGTTAACTTAATAATGCAAGAATGTATAGTGGAAGCATGGAACTGGTACATAAAAAACTAGCTGAGAGGCAGACGCAACGAAGGACCAGCATGGTGTGGTGGTGAACGTGTTAGGCCAAAGCAGGCACCTGTGGTTCGGAGTTTTGCAATATCTCAGCATCATTTTGGTAGTAGAAACAATGTTTAGCTTTTTATAATTATTCTACCACCTATTATTTTCTTCACTGCTCTCATCGGTTCACCTCCTCATCGTGGCTGGTACGTGCTCATGGGTGTCAGGCATCGATGTACGGCGAGGAAATTCATACCCTAGCAGTGTCTGCAAAGCTGATAAGGGCTCTGGCATTTTCATCAAAAGGTCCAGCCAAGAGAAAACTACCAGAATCCACCACCGTCCAGGTGTCAAACTAGTCACATTGTGGCAAAGCTCCTTCTGATTCTCCAGAGCGCAATTCTCTGTGTCGGTCACGACCTGGAGCAGACTTTGGTTAGGCAGGCCCCGGGACTCCAGGAAATCACAATAGTTAAACCAGGAAAACTCCGAAAAAGTGGAAATTATACCAGAGCTCGCACAATCAGTGAAGGCGAGTCATCCAAGTATTCTCTACACTTCAATGTATTATATGAAGTACAACCAATGATGCTGAGGTATTTGCAAAATTTAGTCCCTGCGCAAGGTTTGAACCCGCCATTACTTTTCCGGATGCTCACATGTTACTCACTGCAGCATTGAGAAAAATATAAGCAGTACGTCACGAAAAGCGTTTGCATTTAACAGTGCACTGCAACGGAGTGCTACACCTAAATTGGCCCACAACCGAAGACTGACACTTTCCATTGTGATTTCTCCTCTCTGGATACTGGTAATTCCAGGGGATTTTGTAACCTTCATATACTTTGAATATCTTGCTGTTGTTTTTTGTTATGGTTAATGCAGAAGGATCCCTTAAATCCATGAGGTTGGGCATGGTTGAACGATGATGTGTTGAATTTCTATACACAATTGGTTTGCCACAGAAACATAAATGCAAGAAATCTTCGTTTAGTTTTTCTTTCTTTTCCGAAGTTTTAGAGAATCCTGAGGTGCACTTTCAAACACAGTAGGTCATCTTCTTCATTCAGCCGTGGTATATTTGTAGGTCTATTCTTCCAACAAGTTTTTTGCCGAAACCTTTTCTCAAAAAGCTGTGCTTATTTCAGAAGGTGGTCAAGAAAAGTGGGCATCCTTGTATACATGCTTCTAGTGCCAATATACCTCAGCGGTTATTCATGTGTAGCCGTGATCTTGAAGAATAGATGAGTAAATAACAGATTTTCCCGCAAATTTTTATCTTTTATTTAGCGATAACATTGATTAAAGCATCCATTACTATGATTCTAGACGTGAAAAAACCAAGCACACCATGGCAATCTTAAGTGTAAATGATGCGTGTATGTGTGTGCGTGTGTAGGTGTGTATGTGTGTGTGCGTATGTGTGTGTGAGTGTAGGTGTGTGTGGGTGCGTGTTTGTGTGTGGATGTGTGTGTTGTACAAGGTACATGGCAAGGTATTATGTGAAATACAGCCACAGCAATCGTCGGTTATTTACAAAACTCGGTAACCTATGCGAGCTTCGACCCGTGATTACCGTTTGCGGGTGCTCGCGTGTGGCCAACTGAACTACCGAGGCCTTTGCTTTACCGTATAATAACCAAAGTGCTGTGCAACTGGTACACTACGCATGTCATTACGTTATAGTTGGCGACGGTCCGCACTGGCATCTCCAAAATCTATAGATCAGCTCATTTTGCATCAGTGTTTCCACTTTATTGCTTTCGATACCAAAAATTTGATTGTTTACAGTTTAAATCTAATTTACAGTGTTTCCGAGTCTTGAAGAACACTGCGTCAAACATCAGACCTTTTCGAGAGCTTTAGACAGCGGTTGAAATTGACGAACTCACTCTAACCGCACTGTTATCAGCACACATCTCGGATTCTTCCGCGCTTACACCCTCATGGTGCACCGCATGAAGCTTTCCTAACATCTCTTTTTAACTAGGGCTTTGCTCCATCACTTTGCAAAGTCTTGCAATTCTGTACACTGATTGCTGCCTGTGCATCATGCGATCTACTTACTTTATGAAGTATCTATAGAATGAAGTACTATATGAGGTTTTAGAGGTTGAAAAATAGTAACTGTAACAGCCGCTGGCAGAGGACAGAAGCGTCACTGGAGATGTCGTTTATAATAGCCCAGTTTGTAGTCCACTCACGCTTCTGCAGCTCAAATGTATAGATTCTCCTTGTCCTATGAGTGTTGTTACTCAGTAAACGGCACCGCTTTCCTACTTTGCCTTGGATACCTATCATCAATTATACGTGGGTGGAAATTGTTCTCTTTTCTTTGTTGTTACGTTGACCGTGTACAGAATCCTTCGCACTATTGCTAACGTGCTCTCTATAAAGCGGGTTCTCTATCACCATACATTTTCCGGTATTCAATTGGTTAACTGACCTGTTGATTGAATTTCTTCGTAGATCTTTGGTACCTACATCGAAAAAATGAGAGCTGCCTAAGCAGGATAAAAATGAATGCCATTAGCACTATCTAGTGTTAGTTGAGGAGGGGACGATAAAAAATCAATGACACTACAGCAAAAAGAATCCACGACTGCTCTCCACACGATGTAAAGTGCACAACAGGGAACCTTCAACTCAAATTTCTTATCGTTCCCTCCTCAACTAACACTAGATAGTGCTAATGGCATTCATTTTTATCCTGCTTAGGCAGCTCTCATTTTTTCGATGTTTTATAGAGAGCACGTTAGCAATAGTGCGAAGGATTCTGTACACGGTCAACGTAACAACAAGGAAAAGACAACAATTTCCACCCACGTATAATTGATGATAGGTATCCAAGGCAAAGTAGGAAAGCGGTGCCGTTTACTGAGTAACAACACTCATAGGACAAGGAGAATCTATACATTTGAGCTGCAGAAGCGTGAGTGGACTACAAACTGGGCTATTATAAACAACATCTCCAGTGACGCTTCTGTCCTCTGCCAGCGGCTGTTACAGTTACTATTTTTCAACCTCTAAAACCTCATATAGTACTTCATTCTATAGATACTTCATAAAGTAAGTAGATCGCATGATGCACAGGCAGCAATCAGTGTACAGAATTGCAAGACTTTGCAAAGTGATGGAGCAGAGCCCTAGTTAAAAAGAGATGTTAGGAAAGCTCCATGCGGTGCACCATGAGGGTGTAAGCGCGGAAGAATCCGAGTTGTGTGCTTGATAATTTCGAGTTTGGTTTTCTGAACCATCGCATGAGTGTTAAATATGCCGGTAGGGTTTCTCACTGGTGCTATTGTTTTTGTCACCAGCGATGTAATATCGGTACTTTCTCAAACACCGTCCACATGCATTTATTAATTTATGCTGGTTTCGGGAACTGCTTTCTTCATCTTCGCAAATTTGCCTCTATTCCTTCTTTAAAGCGAGCCGTACTAATACGATAAGTCGACTCCGTATGAAACGTTGGAACAACAACAGCACCGATTATGGAGAACGCTGGATTTACTATGATGCTGTATGTTTCATCATATTACTTTCCATTGGACGACTGAATTGCATGATCGTTTCCTGCAGAGCTTCGATACAGGAAACAATTTCTTCATCATATCATCGTCGTAGTTTAGCGCACAGATGGCGAAGATTTCCAAAGCAGGCATTACTCTATATATTTTCCAGAGTAAACTTCTGAATCTGTGTAGGTAGGAGGCTCTTATTAACAAAGGCCTCAACGTCGCTGGCTTTAATAAGGACAGGATATCCCCCTCTAGTTCCATAGATATACCTTAGTGGGCAAAATGTTCCCATTTCGGCTACTCTACGACGTCGTTTTATATAAAGGATAAAGGATGCTCCCGGCTTTAATCAATCCCTGAGAGATGCGCCATGCATTCGACTTCATTTACTATCGTTGGAACTGATTGAACGCATATCTGGCCTTCACAATAACTTGCGGTGGCCTACCGATGTATCAGGCCAATCGTGCTATCCTCCTAGGCAAGTCTGGTACCAATCTGCCAACCCTGGAGGGAAGGAAGGCCTAGTGAACCTTGCCGGCGGGAATCGATGCCATGTGTATTGCAGGGCGCCTCCGACCACTGCGCGACATCCCCCTTTATGATCAATATAGTTGGAAAAAAAAGCATGTCATTCGAATAGTTGATATTCTTCACGTATTCAATTGGTTGCGAATAGATTTATTTCCAAAATTTTGAACAAAAAGTTGAACCATTAAGAAACAGAAACAATGAGAAACTGCGACCTGTACAGCATGACAGTCACGTACAAAAATATATATATATTACTACAGCTAAGATACCAATTTCTATAACATAGTATAACGTAAAGAAGCTGTGTTTAAACAAGACAACAACAAAGCAGCAAATCCTACACGTGAAGAAAAATACTTAAACTACAACAAATAGACAACAAATAGCTTTGTGCTAGCTGATAAAAACACCGACTTCTGCACGATGTGCGCAACGATGTATGCCCGGAAGAAATACAAGCTGTTACCACCGGACATTATCATTGTATATCCACCATCAGCATCGTGTATAAAAGGGCAACACTGAGTGAGGATGCCTCATTCGATTCGAGAAGATGGCTCACTGAGGAAGACCTGATTCGACACGAAGGCGAAGCTGCAACGTCGAGACGAACAACAATCATGGACCATCGACTCGGACCATCGGCTCTGAGGAAGACGAAGACGTCGAAACGTTAGCCGAAAATAAATATATTTATCAACCTCGTCAGGCTTATCAAGAAAGAATACAACAAATAGATTTATATAACCTTGAGCAGGGAATTCCGACCGATATAGTCGGCTTTTCATCACAGTTAGAGAAAGTCAAAGTGGCACCACAATGGCTAAGCCATTCATGCGCACCATTATGGAAGCGCTCAGTCTCGGATTTCGATCTGCCAGCGCTTGCCATGACTCCGAACTGAACGCGCCATGTCAATTTATATCCACCTGGAATGAATTACAAAAAATCCCTCTACTATTGAAAAAGATCAACTCATCGTCTTAACCCTATTTCTTTAATAACGTAACACAAGGACTGTGCCTTAACGAAGAAGATCCGATTCGACGTAGCTCATCGCTTTTACTTGGAAAAAAGTACAAGCTTCATAATTTATATTAAGCCTTTTACAAGTGAAGCAAAAAAATGTTAAAGCCATCTGTGTGATAGCGTTTCTTGGAAGAATTCCATGCACCTCCTAAGCACGTCGGTCCAAAAGAAACCTCGAAAAATAGAAAATGGTTCTCTCGAAAATCTCGTTTGTCTCAGCAAACACTAATTTAAATCAACATTAAAGTTTCTCTTCCCGTCCGACAAGTCATAAGCAAATCACAATATCGAATAGCACTTTCACAAGTAATTTATTCTTTCAGCTGAGTTAAACACTAGTGCTTATCTAATTCGAAGCCCTATAAATTGACTAACCTTGCGTTCTTTCGTGTCATGCTGGAGCACGTCACTATGAACATCTGAATGAGCGACAAGCTTGTATTTGTGTGTGGAAAATACCACTCGATTGTCACCAAATCCAGCAGTAACATTAAAACCGAAATACACAGAGTTCTCGGCATCCGGCAAAAACATCCCAAGGACTGTAAATGTCACATTGGCACTTACAAATAACAGAAATGGTCAGCTATCCATTTATTTTTTCTTCTACACCATTTATATTTGCTTCGGTACCGAGCATAAGATAACGAGTGAAAAAAGCGCTGGACCTCCATGACGCGAAGACGAACCATTTCACTAGTTTCAAATATTTTGTCGTTTATTTTCAAATAACTTATCACCGCATTTAGTGTGCACTGAAAACTTCCTACGAATTTTACCACAGTAAGAATATTCCTCAACGTAAGCGGGCTATAAAATACCAACCATTTCCGAGCGAAGTCCAGGCTCCTCTGACATTAGCATTATTGGTGGTACACTATCCTTCCAGTGATAAAGTTCCGTACCTGAAAAATTAATCATACATAATCGACAGAATCCAGTGCATTCTAAGCATATTCGTACCAATTTCTGTGATCAGATCGAAAATTTTGATCTATAGTTGTAGATCAACCACAACTGTGCTAAACAGAATAGCAATGAAGAAACCAAGAAGAAAACAATAGTGAATGACCGCAAACCGTTTGTTTCGGAATACCGTGAAAGCTGACTTCGACTTCGACACGCAAAAGTCCTAGACGCGATTCAGCTTCGGCGGTCATCTAAGCATTCCAGATTTAGGCATCTCTCCCCAGCATCTTTAAAGTGTACATAGAAATACCTTTGTCACATGAGATGTAGCATGTGTACGACGGTGTACACAATAACGGCGTGAACGAACTTTCCACCTCCTTGACAAAGGATCAGCCACTAATTGGCGTTAGGGATTTGAAGATGCCTGGTAGTAAGAAAACAAAACCATGCACAACAAATACCTTAAAAAACTCAAAAATGCATCAAATCGACTTGAAAATGGCACTTTGAGCCAACATACCAAGTCGCGACAGCTCTAGTAGCGACCATAATAACATCCGATTGTGACCAAACCCAGCAACAACATTGAGATGGGAATACACAGAGTTCCCGGGATCCGGCATCGCAAGCTCTGTAAGTGTCACATTGGAGATTACATAATAACGAAAATGGTCAGCTGTTTATTTATTTTTTCTTCCAAATAATTTTAACTGGCTTCGTGACCGACTACAAGACAACGGCTGGAAAAAGTGTTGGATGACGTAAAGACGAAGAAGGCAGACCACTTCATTAATTTCAGAAATTTTATTGCTTACTTTCAAACAACTTACCACCGAATTTAGAGTAAATCGAAAAGTTATTGTGAATTTTATCAAAGTGAGATTATTGCTCAATACAAACGAGCTATAAAATACCTACCATTTTCGTGTGAAGTTCAGCTACCTCTGATATTAATTTTACTTGTTGGACACTGTCCTTATCGGCCACATTTCGCGTCTAGCTGTAGCTCAACTGTGCATAGTATAAGCAACGAATCGCTAGCTCTGATGCAATTCCGAATCTGAAAAACCAATTACAAATAAACGATATAATCCAAGTATATTCTCAGAATATTCGCACCAATTTCTACGATCAGATCGAAAAGTTTGACCCATATTTGTGACAATCACTACTATGCTGAACAAAATAGCAAAAGAAAAAAGAAATACCAAAGAGAAAACAATAGTGAATGACTGCAAACCGTTTGTTTCGGAATACCGTGAAAGCTGACTTCGACTTCGTCACGCAAAAGTCCTAGACGCGATTCAGCTTTGGCGGTCACCTAAGCATTCCAGATTTACGCATCTCTCCCCAACATCTTTAAAGTGTACATAGAAATACCTTTGTCACATGAGATGTAAGAAGCATGTGTGTGATCATGCAAACCGTATTAGTGGAAAGGAAGTTTCCACCTGTAAGACAAAGGATCGACCGCCAATTAGCGTCAGGCATTTGAGGATCTCTGATAGTAAGAAAACAAAACCATGCGTAACAAATACCTTAATAAAACTCAGAAATGCGCCAAATCAAGTTGAAAATGCTACTTTTGCCGATGTACCAAGTCGCGACAGCTCCAGTAAGGACCAGAAATTCATCACCTGAATAGAAAGTATGAAAAACGGAAAAACAATAATATTCGCAACCGGAATATACCATCCATTTTTGTGAGAGTAGCAAAAGAACAACGTTTGTCACACACTCATTTGTGACTGACATTTCTGAAGTCCGTATGAGATGGTACGCTGCAAGAGTGAAGCGGCTTTCGTCTCAAGCCATAAAACGATTGCTAAATTGCTGGCTCGATTCCTCTGACATGAATATTCTGCAAAGAACAGATTAGATGAGATCAATCTACAGGATAACTGGATAAGATTACCTCAAACAAAACTTGTTATTGCGAATGAGTAAAGTACGACTCACTGGCAATCGATATTTATCGACGGCGTGGTGTCGGAAAGTGTAGCATTTGCTGCAACGCATCTATGACATTTCATACATACATTAGAATAATTGAGACATAGCAATTCTCAAAGTGGAAAGCATATTTAGTCCAAATCTTTGGAATGTGTTGTGACTTCTTAAGACCAACTTATGAACAACTGCCTATGGAAGCGGAAAAACATCAGTTGCAAGGGATAAAACACTGTATTAATCTAACCTTCTACGTCATTATCGTCCAACGATGTACATGACAATGACACATAACAATATGTTGCTTGTCAAGAAATTACACAAAACAAGATGCTGATGTTGCTATACCAGCACCCCAGAACAGTTGAACTCCTCTGTTCCCGCCTTGCCAGTAAAGTGTGACCCAACGAGGGATTCGCATCGATAGTGCTGCCCCAATCGACACGCCAACAAATCGATTTAGAAAGGATCGCCGTTTATCATCTCCATTATCCAATCTAAATCAATCATGGAAATAGTTAGCATAAAAATCCAGGTTAGAAAGAAAAATGATTAGCACCCAATCAAATTACTAAGCATCACGAAGTGGTCAGGCTTCAAATTTCGCTGAATAACCTTGACACTCTGCACATCGCCAAGTGTTTTTGCCATCTCTATAGTAAATAGAAAGAACGTGTGCCAGCTTGGACCTTTCAATTTCTTAGAAAGGTCCTGTAAAATCGAATGCACTTGACACCAATAAATGAACAGTTTCCAAAGAGATAGTCCTACCAGTACTTGTATAAAAACCATGCATAGCAATGGCACGATAGGGAACTTTTTGCAGAGTATTAGTCGTGCTCTATCGCCATTGAGAATTTCATGTGGTTAGCCAGTTTTCCCTATCTCTTTTGGCATTTTCACAAAAACGTGACTTCATAGTAAAGCGATGCGATTAAAACTATCGTGTTCAATTCTAAGCCAACATATCCCAGCTGGCAGCGATCTCTATCAATTGGAAGGGAAGCCACTAGAATACTCAAATCTTTACCAATGAGGTTTGAATTCTGCCCTATCACGTTGCGTGTTTGGTGAAACCTGCGTCGTTCGAATTCCGGCTTCGATTTCTTGACAAGTTTGTTCTAAACAAATGTAGACCAATATTAATTAGTAGTCAGTCAGTCAATTAGTCAACAGACCAACATGCCTCGTTTCATACTTACTTATTAAAGCACATAACTAGGTATCCCCTGATAATCTTGTGTCAGTCAATCCGTCATCATTTAAGGTTAGACCCAACATTAGCTGTGCAGACGGGCCAACGGATATCATAACCTGGTTTCTAGGCCTAATACTAGTCCAGTTGCTTAAACATTTTCCAGCTCACCTCACAAACACAGATGTTCCTAGAACGTCTACGTAACGAGTCTCCTAATAACGCGTACGTGATGGAGTCCTTCGACGTTACCGCGTTTTACACCAACGTATCGAATGACTCCGCAATGCAAGCTATCTTAGCACTTCTTGTTGAATATGAAGGAAGAAGAAACATGCATGGCTTGTCCATCCACCAGCTTATTGCTTTCTTAAAAGAGCGCCTGAACTGCCCGATTTTCAGCTGATCTCGGAAATATGGAGCGCAAATAAGGGGATTGGCAAGGGGCAACCACTGGCTTGCCATTGCGTTTATGTCTAAAGAAGAAGCTCTCGTTCTCGGTCTCCGGCCACTACACTACTGCAGGTACATAGATGATTGTTTTGTTATCTTCTTTACGCAGGAGGAGATGGGCAAATGCTTTGAATTATTGAACAAGCAGTCTGAATACGTAAAGTTTACCCGGGAGAGCCCGAGAAAAAACTGGCTTCCGTTTTTTAAGCGTTTAAATAAACCCATCAGGTAGCGGCTACATGACAAAGTGGTACCGAAAGCCAAGTAACAAGAACATCCTCGTTCATTCCTTTCTTCCCATCCTTTACACACAAAAGGGGCGCATGTGAGAAACATGTTTCGAGCTGCCATCATTGTGTGCAGAAGTAGGGAACTAAAAGAAGAACTGCGCAACTTGACTCTCCAATGGCTACGAAATTTTAACCCCACGAGATAAGTTTTGAAGGAGAGCGACACTCCAAAACGAACGGCTTGGCCGAAACAAGGTCCCGTTTATCTCGCCCTTCATTAGCGATGAAATAAGTGAGGCGATGAAGCGATGCGTAAGAAGGACATATCTAGAGGAATCGGTAGCTATAATTGAAATACCTCCTTCGTAATACCAAATATTCTACGTCGTCAGTTAGTTCGTAACCGCCTGTATGACCGTCTATATGAAACAACAAATTGCGTAATTTGCCCTTACGGCAAAGACGGTGATTGCATAAGTTCAGGTACGCTATATCTGATCTCTTGTGGTACTTGCGGAGATGAATATATTGGCGAAATGAGCAGACCTTTATGTATCTGCACGAAAGAACACCTAGATGGCAGACGAAAGCTAAGGCAAGGTACGCCGCTAGGGACGCTTAGGATACAAAAGCATAGCGGGGAAGATTTTGATGTAAAAGTCGCGATCCTCGCACGGGATCCTAAAACATCAACGCACAAATTTCTCGAGACTTTTCGAACAAATGCCAAAAATCCGATAATAAATAGTAGAGAATGCCCTGAGATAACGCGTGATCTAGCCCTGTATCTCAGAGTTGATTTTTGAGGTAGAGTGGTGCAGTAATCAACCATATGCGACTCTAAGTGGCTGTTCTTCCTCGGTGGAAGGCAGGTAAAAACGGTGGGTTTTTCGAGAAGCCGTAGATCTTGTAATTATTATCTTAACCCTTTTATTTACTGCGTTTTTTTCTTCTTAATGGCAGGGTATGCTGCGAAATATAACTCGTATAAAATGCTGAGATATTAGCAAAACTCCGGTCCGCAGGTGTACGCAGTGGGGAACGAACACGCGCTGTTGTGAGATCAATCCCCAGATCAATTCCTTTGACGGGTGATTGCTGATGGCAAAAAGAACTAGCTGAGAGACAGGCAAGTCGAAGGACCCGGATGGTGTAGTGGTGAAGTGCGCTGCTCCCCGGTAAGGGCAACAGTGCGTGTTCGTTCCCCACTGCTTACACCTGCGGTCCGGAGTTTTGCAAATATCTCAGTATTTCATACGACTTGCAATTATTGTTCAGATTTTCAGCCTTCTGTTTGTGCTGCTGAAGCGTATGACCTAGTAAATTACATATTATTGCACCTTTCCAGGCTCTGAAGAAGGCAATGCTACACTTGTGTTGTATGCGTTATACTTGTTAGGAAGTAAACGTGTGCTAAACAACAACCTCGCGATTGCTGTAAGAAAGGGAACAACAGATTTATAATCCAATGCCGGTGTTAATAGAAACTCGATCTTAGGAAATATTTTTCTGTATTATTTCATTCGACCTTTCTTCATGTCTACTGTGTGTATCCCTCATTTCTCGCATTCAATTGGTTTCCTCGCATCTATCACCGAAAGGGCTCCATCAACTCTCACGTGTGGCTTTGGCTGCTGCTTGAGGATTTCCATTTTATTTTGAATGTGGTAGAATGCTTGTTGATTCTGTTTTTCCTGGTGACTTGAGAAAGCCGCGCTTGAGTCTTCCCAATTGAGCTGCACATGGTGGTTTTTTCACTGGCAAACCTAATTTCCCCTTGACCTCGGAGGGATGAGAGTTTTGGTGAGCCTGGTACAGCGTCGAAGCAGTACCGCACTAGTGATGTTCGGCATTACTACGACTTTGCTATACGTCACCTAAACAAATTAAATGATAAAAGGGTAAACCGATGGACAAGATACATTAGCCACAGAATTCCTCCCGATATTAAACGCACTGCAGGAAGACCACCACCTCTTTGCTTAGAGTTCCTCACGAAAAGCCTAGAAAAAGATATGACGCTCAAAGACTTCTTAGTGTGAACAGAACCCACTGCGCCACTCTTGCACGCGTCACTGAGAAATGGATTGCTCGCTGCTGCTCGAATCACTCGACGATTAAAGTGACGACAGGTAATACTGATTAACGCTTCCTCACCACTGTCTACTTCAGAGTCGAAGAAATTACCAGCCATCGAACACCTTTCCTTTTTACTATATTTCGGTTGACGTCGCTCAAGCCAGTAAAGCAACATATGATTTCGCGAAGCTTTTTAATTATTATGTTTAACGTTTTGTTTTCTGCCTTCTATAATTTTCACGGCAGGTTACTAAGCGAAATACAACCACAACGTTGCTGAGATATTTGCAAAACTCTGGACCGCAGGTGTCTATGGTGGGGAACGAACGCGCTATTGACCTTTCCGGGGAGTAACGCGTTCACCACCACACCATGCGGGTCCTTTGTTTC
>UYYA01004712.1:63247-73534 GCA_900624975.1 Angiostrongylus costaricensis
CTGGGTTCTATGCCGATTTGCGCTCCCCAGATCAATCCCGCTGACGGGTGATTGCTGTGGCAAAAAGATCGATAGAAATAGCTGAGAGGCAGGCGAAACAAAGGACCCGCATGGTGTGGTGGTGAACGCGTTACTCCCCGGAAAGGTCAATAGCGCGTTCGTTCCCCACCATAGACACCTGCGGTCCAGAGTTTTGCAAATATCTCAGCAACGTTGTGGTTGTATCTTTAATTATTGTTTATGAATCAACTCGAACTTCAGTCTTCCGATTTTGGCGGACTATTCAGCGCTTGTCTCACTCCTTTTATCGTTTTGTCCTAAAAAACTCAAGTTCGAAAAAATCTATAAATTCAAGTTTTCATCGCATTTTGTGTAATCATCCGTAATTTTAAAAGCAGATTCGATCACTGCGCCAACAACGTTGTCAATCCTACGAAGGATTGTCAAGCTGCTACAAAACTCGTCAGGGAAATTAGAAGCGCAGATTTGGTACATCGGTGGACTCGCACAAGTAGAAACCATTTGTGGATTCAGTAACCTCTACGATGTTACAAATGAATTGAAATGCATGGCGCATCACCGATGGATTGGTGGTTGCGGAACACTTTACTCTTTGTGCTTTAATTTATTTTCTCTCAAATGGTTCGATAAATTTCTGATGTTCTGATTTATGAAGATTTTAGGACAAAAATGATATGTTTGCTTTAAGGAGAAAAGGGACGTGTAATTTGAAGGCGACCATTACTTTTACTATTCAAAGTCACAATAGTCATTATGCATAATCAGTCATCGGATTGATGTGTGTACGTCGTGATGGTGTTGACGTCATGGCGCTATGATGCAGATGTTAGCCGACTCGCGTTCGTTCGGAGATGACCTTCAATGTCCGATGAATTTGTGACATCTCTGGCCGTCGAGCCGGATCTTTCTCCCAACATGAGTATACCACTTCAGCAACACTCTTGGGTGTTTCCTAAATCGTCTAATTAAACACCTAAAGCGTTGAATTCACACTGCTCTTTAGCTTTTATCAACCATCCTGTGGCGATGACAAGGTGTTTCAACGTGCACTATGATGTTACAAATGCCTTTAACCTACTTTAACTCATGTTAAATCTTTTACTGGTTGAAATTGCAACCTTGGGCATTTCCATTCTGTAATTCTGAACAACAATTTTCGCTCGAGTTTGTAGTCTTGTTAGACCGGGATACGGTTCCTGACCATCGGCATAAATCTCCCACACCAACACACCTACAAAATATGGCTTCACCCAGTTGTTGTTGTTCCTATTGATTTCTTGTTGTCGTTGTAATTTTATGTTCTTTTTACTAGTAACTTAATAGCCGATAACCTTGTTTAGAAATTATTTTGCTTAGGGACGGAAGACGCTTAGAAAGAGTTCTTACCATACGACCAAACATCTGTTTTGAGCGAATAAATTTTATCTTGAAGTGTTTCCGGAGCTAACCATTTTACTGGAACCTGAAGTAGGATGGTATAAACATGGTGAACACACTAAAAACTATGTAAATTCTTCAAATTATTCCTTACATTTCTTCAAAAATTATTAGACATTCTACGTAATCAGCGGCATTTAAATAAGAAACAATTTTAATAATTGTAGAATAAAAAAAGCCAAAATAGTTCAGTCAGTAGCGATTGCGAACAACTATGCGATCTCCGACGCACCTGATCTTCTATCTTTACTGGTATGTTAGTGACTTACAAAATTTTTTGCTCTGGAATCTCAAAATTGTTTTTTTAAAAATCCTCCCAACGGATTACCGCCTCATCATGGCTTGGAGGTGCTCCTGGGAGTCGGACTGCGACGTACATGGCAAAATTCCTCCATGGCAAGGTCTTCCTGGCTGAGGTGTCCGGCGTTTCCATCAGGAAGCCTAGCTAAGAGCAGACCAATAACAGGATCCACTACCGTCCTGGTAACAAAGTCTCATGGTGGCAAATCTTCCTCTGATCCACAAGAGCTGCGACTGCCTGTCGTGGTCACGACCTGGGGCAGACTGGCCATACTGTTCTCGGGATTCCAGGGAAACACAGCGGCTTAGCCAGCGAATCTCCGAAAAATAGTGATTGTACTGGGGCCCGCACAACTAGTGAGGAAGAGCCGTTCAAGCATCAAGTAAGTAGGAATTTCAAAATACCAATATTATGATTTTCTTAAGTTTTCACGAAGTGAACCGTCCTAGGACATTGTCGCTTGAATTTTTTGGAAGGCTTTGCGCATTTATTCACTGCTAACTCGGTATCTGCGTAGAAATCTCGTCCAGCATTGATGGATGTGATGGAAGAGAAACCTGGATCGAATTATGGTTTGAAGCTCATGACCATCCTCCTCGTTGATTACGAAGCCATAAACCTTTGGAGGGAGAGAATAAATGTTTTGCAATTAAATACATAGTTATGATGAGCTAGGTCTGTACAGGAAAAGCACTTATAGCACGAAAATGTCGCAATAACTATCTAGGTGCATATGTCGATATTTATAGTACTACATAAGATAAAAACTAGACCTTTTCAAGTGTATCATCATGAACTATAACTTTATCATCTGACATGCCAAAATCAGCGATTTTAATTTCCTGAAATTAATTGATTGCCGTCAAATGAAGGATTTCTTAGTTAATGGTGTATGAAAAAAAAGCCCATTATCATCGCGTTGAAACATACATATTTTGGTCCTAGCAGACAATTTCTGGCTGCTATATCCCTGTGTATGCAGAGTTTTTTCTCCAAATACGCCAAACCATCGGACGCTTCCAAAGCAAATCGAAGCTTGTCTGACAATGTGACGCTACCTCGGTTTTTCCGTAAATGTGAAACTAATGAGCCATCTGGAATGAAAATAATGAGTTATAGTGAGCGAAAAATGCCTAAACGGTCGGCCGACCACGCGCTCTGGTGAGTGATTGAGCACAGTTTTGATCAACGTCCTATCAAGGTCCATTGGCCAAAGGCAAAATTCAAAGCAACTTTTGATGGCATATACGGTTTCACTTTTCTACGTAACATAAGATTTGTGTACTATCAAAAATCTGTCACTATAAAGGATAAAGGATCGATCTCTCGGTGTTGACCAAGCCCTGAGGCATGCGTCAAGCAATCGACTTCATTATGCGCCGTTTGAAGTGATTGAATGCATATCTGGCCATTTCAATAAGTCGCAGTGCCTGCCAGTCTATCGAGCCAGTGCTGCTATCCTCCCAAACAAGTCTGGTACCAATCTGCCGACCCCGGAGGGATGGAAGGCTTGGTGTGCCACGACGCAGAGATCGATGCCATGTGATGCACGGTTCCTTCTACCACTGCGCAGCGCACACCCTGATGACCCGTCCTCACTAGTTGTGCGGTCCCCAACATGATCTCCATTTGTTGGAGTTCTGCTTTAGCTATCATAGTTTGTTGGAGTTTCGAGGTCCACCTAACCAAATTCTGCCCCAGGTCGTCACCACCACAGACATTTGCCGCCTTCGTGGATCAAAGGGAGATCTGCACTATATGATATAACAATTCAAAAAAAATCATTTTATTATCCCATGCCTTTTAGATTTCTACTGTGTCTACTGACGACCGGATTACCAGTGCGGTGCTAGAAATGTCGATATCTCTCTCATAACAGTTGAGCCAACGCTTAGAAATGTCATCCTTATTTACGTAGCTACCCCATGAAACCACCCATTTAGATTCTTTTCAATCGTAAATACTTCTTAGAATCACACTCACTTGGACACACTTCCATAACGAGCATAAGAGGATGTTCATGCACAGCGACACCAAGTATTTTCACCACATGTTTATGATTATATTTTCTCATAAGTCGTGCTTCCTTCATAAATTTTAAACGAGCATCTCGTGTAGCCTGAATAACATACGGCTATTTTGAGTTGAAAGTAAGCAACACAAGTGATACACACGAGAAAAACTACATGATCGGAAACTATTGCTTAAAGCTAAAAAGCTCTCGGTGTGGATCAATCCCTGACAGACGCGTCATGCATTCGACTTCATTAAGCATTGTTTGGAGGTGAACGAATGCATATCTAGCTTTCACAATGACTTGCGGTGGCCTATCGGTGTATCGAGCTAGTGCTGCTATCCTCCCAGACAAGTCTGGTACCAATTTGCCGACCCCGGAGGGTTGGAAGGCTTGGTGGGCCATAAGCGCGTAGATTGGTTCCACGTGTGCTTTGCAGGTCGCCTCCGACCACTGTGCCACACGCACCCTGTCTATTGGTCAATGTATAGCAATGCAGCGTTACTAATGAATGTGCCTCCTAACATGTATTGTATGTGTTATCCGCACCCCGATCTGTTCATCTCATATGACACTTATTATTTCCACTAACTCTTACGACCTCATTTCAACCCCACATTCATCTGAATCTGATGAAAGCATCGCCGCACGGCATGAAAACGCTCACTGCGTAACTTTACCTACGCGAACATAACATACATGACTGTTAGCATTGGTGATTAGGCGTTATTTGAGCTTGAAACCAATCAAAAACTAAGTATTTACTGCAACGTACTTCGTTCCTCATCGTTTTCACTGCGACCTCTTGTTTCGTCTTTCCGCTACCATATTCAGCAAGATATACTTCACCAAAAGCTCCTTCACCGAGTTTCTAAAAATCGGCCTTTGTTAATATATTTCAAATTTGGCATTATTATGACAAGTGACTTACTTTTACGAGTACTATTGAATCATGATTGAGAAGCCACTGTGTCCGTTCGACAGGACGTCTTAATCTTGCGTTAGATGCTGCTGATAAAGGTGTTTTCGTAGCGCTAAATTCAACTCCCTAAACTCAATAAAAGCATAGAAACTTTGTTGAGCCCTTCAAGGAACTCTTCCACACCAAGTCCGGCCAGAGGTAAAGCATTTAGTTTGCTTCAAGTGAAGTCTTTTTGTCTATATGAAAATCACATAAACGATCGAATACAAGCTTTGTGCTCAAACATGGAACATTGAATGCCATCTCCAGTATATGAACAACCATAAGAATGTAATGTAGCTACAGCGCTGATATCACTGATCCAACGGAAACATTCTACTGTGATCAAAGAAGTGTGAGATAGGTCCTTGTAATAGTCCATCCACCTCACTTTGACTATTCAATAAGTGTCCCAGTGTTGGACCGTAACGCTTCAAACAGATGGGGTTTTGTTTCCAGATGAAGTAATTTAATAACGGAATTCGGCGGTTCTCTGCTATAAACCAATTAGGCGTCAATCGAAGTTGGAAATTCGCGCCGTATTCTCTAAGCGATGACGGAAAATCACCTCCCAATGACTGCTGTTTCTTCGCAGTTACATTGTAACGCCTAGACATCTCACAAATCTACTCGACGAAGGAGTGCATGACACAAACCGCCGACACTGGCGCAGAAACCGCCACGCCGAAAACACACAGGCATACAAACTCACGCAGGCACACAACTACACTTATCCACACATATACAGCACACACACATACACACACACGAACACACACACATACACACACACATACACACACATACATACACAGGCAGAGAAGTGCACACACATACACGCACACACTCAAGTACACGCTTGTCCTGTTTTCTAGGGAACGAACAGAAGAGGACAGTCTTATACAAATCGTAACTTCACTCACAGATGCCATGCGATCAAGTCGGCAATGCTCTTCTCGTGATGATGTTCTAGGTAGAACGTTCCGGATGGGTCTTGGTTGATCATAAAGTGCTTGACACCGCCTTCTGTTTTACATGAAAGTGCTAGCACGATCACACCTGACAAAAGCAATCAATTCGATTTTAGTCAAATTAGGGTATCAACAATGCTTCACACAAATTTGACTCATCATTATAGCATTCAAAACCATAGCTTAAAAGTGCAATCAACTGACTCTTACTAAACTCAGTGAGAGAATTCACTTTTATCAGCTGTCACCTGTATACCACTCGTTGAGTCAATCAAGCACTAATAAAGGCATGTATGGATCCCACGAAAGAATTACCCAGAAGGATCCGTTCGCCCAAGGTACAGGTAGACAACAAAAATTTTTATATGCTTGCTTTTTGATGCTCTTTAGTTATTAGTATTTTTTTTCTGACAAAACACGCATGAGGAAGGAAGGAAAAAGAGTTGTACTATTGGAAAATATGGAAAGCGTGGTCGTTTTACGGATTACTGGCTGGAAGACTGGCTAAACTGAATCGTGCGTACTCTAAGATCCGTGATAGCAGGCGCTTTTCCGAATTGTCTTTCTGGACAAAATCCGCACTAGAGCTGTGTGCATATGGACAAATATGTCTACACATGTACTAGAGGTATTGATGGATTCGACGTACTAAAGATTTGCCGTAAGTTCCCAATACACGGTATGAGGAACGCTCGCCTGCTTCGTGACTAGCCGACTTAGCCATCTTTCATATGATGGAATGAAGATGTAGAATAAAATAACAAAATGACATAAACATGATAATACACAGTACTACAAATTCATGAATTCAGTAGGCTAAAGCGGTTTGTGTTCTGCGACACAAAGCTGTTTGTGTTTACGAAAAGCTTTCCTAATAGCTGTCCTTGACATTATGAACGTACTGGTGACGCTGTCGGGTTATCTAAGACTTCCTAGGAAATCAATGTCCGTAATTCATGTGCTCCACATCGTTCGAGTTCAAGCTTCGGCTGTTCATATGTATATCAGACATTGCCCAAGCTGTAGTTACGTGCTCAGTGTAAAGAAAAAACCCCGTAAAAATAAAGCAGTAGAAAAGATAGGAGCTGTTTTGCTGGACTGTACGACGACATTGTTGTAATAATTTTTCGTGCTTTCCTGGTGAGTGTTCTGTCTTCCTCAGCAAAAAATCGCCCTCTTTTTTGAGTAGTGGTTCGGCGTCCATCCTGCAACACTCAAAGATCAATAACTCGAACTCTGAGTGCATCCTTCCAATCAAAATATCCAGTGCTAAAGGTCGATAATGCTCTACGTTCTTCCTGAACCATGATGAGAAGAACGTGAAATCCTATTCCAGTTGCTCAAAAAGCCGTAGGAGTAAAGATGATTAGAAATAGCCAAAGTTAGGACAAGAGCTGTTCTTCTACCGTGGTATGAGTCCATGGTAATATTCTGCTCCTCGAACGTCGTCCGTTATTGAAACAACATCGTCACCTTGTGATGTCTGCAACCTTTCTAATTCGTCAGCGTTGGATCTCGCACGAATGAAGGAAATCGCAATCAACATACCCCGTCCGCCGTGCTATCCTTGTCCTTCTTTGCTTTAGTCATCGAAGAAATTAGACCCACCTCGTAGATTTCTCTATATTTATACAGTTGAGTTCGATTGAAAACAACCATTTATCAGTTTCCCAGTAAACATGTTTTTAAGAAAACTTATGATAGTTTCATGGGAACTGTAGTAATGTAATGAAACAAGAAACATTCTTGATATATATCTTTCTACTTATGTTGAGCACACACGAGGAGCTATTTTATTTCTTTATTTATGCACAAGCTGACGTTTCGGCTGATTTCGCCTTCCACAAAGCCTGGAAGGGTTAAGTTGACAGCAATCCATTCGGCCAAACACCTCCATAACCAAACAGAAAAAACGCTAAACCAAGATTTCAATCACATTTAGCATAGCTCTGCTCACTCACCGCTTTCTATAAGTTTTCCACTGAGTATGTCGCGTGAAGACCGACCGCACAGAATTCACATGGAAGCGTAATGTGTCCCTTCCATCAGAATAACAGGTTTATATACTGTCCAATATCACGCGTGATAACGAGGCATTCCTCCCTGCGGTTCATTTTCGGATTCTTGGAAATAATCCAGAATGCCTCTAGAGTTTTGCGCGCTTGTGTTTTCGATTCTTGCGCGAGGATCGTAACCCTTACTTCAACATCTTCTCCGTAATGTTTCTGCGTGTTATGCGTACCTAGTGGAGTACTTGGCTTACGTTTGCCGACTAGGTGTTTTTTTATACGTACGCAGAGTGGTCTACTCGTTTCGCCAGCGTATTCGTCCCCGCACGCTTTACAAGAGATCAGATAGACTGTACCCGAACTCATGCAGTCACCGTCTCTACCATTGGAGCAAATTATACAATTTTGCGTTGCACATAGACGGTCCTATAGGCGGTTACGAACTAGCTGGCGCCTTAGATTACTCGGTGGTAATTCGATTATCGCTACCGAATTCTCTAGACTGGCCCTTCTTAAACAGCGTTTTATAGCTGCACTTACTTCATTTGAAATGAAGGGCAGTATAAATATAATAGATATATATTCAATCAATGCTGAAGTTAATAGAAAGTCGGACTTGGGAGTTACTACAATCTTGATAATCCATAGCTTCTTATATTTTTATTTAGACTCAGAATGCTGGTTTATTCGATGGACTCATGTGGACATTCCGTAGCCGGACACTTCAGAAAGGAGAACTCCTCAAAAATCCGTAGGATCCAGTTGACACGTTCGCAGTAGAAATTCGGACAGGAATAGTACATGAAACTCTTTTATTCACTTGCAACATCTTAAACTCGATAGTCCGAGAATTTTTCATGGAATGCCTCTCGTTGCTGGGACTAAGTGCCCAATGATACACATGTGGTCCCTGGTTCGATCCCTCGCCAAGACCTCACCAATCCTTCTATCATTCCTTGGCGGACAAATCGGTAACAGAGATGCCTGGAAGGATAGCGGCACTTCCATTTGGCACATCGGTAGGCCGCAATTCACTGTACAAGCCAGATATACATTAAGTTATCTTTGACGATGCTTCATGAAGTCAAATGCATGGCGCATACCTCAAGGATTGATCAAAATCAAAAGCTTTAGGCTTTTGCCATGTATTGTAAATCCCAGGAAAAACAATTAATTGTTTTTGATATTATGACGATGCACTTAACGCAATATACTGTGGTGAACACCGGAGATTTAACGAGACCACACAACGGAAATTCGTTCGTTTTTGTCACCTGATCATGGACTGTTTCTCCAAATACGAGCAAAATGCAGCATTGTTGAAAAACACCGGGAATATAAAATTCGGTTTTCTCCAGATATTAGATCTTCAGTGTACAAGAGATCATCGGTATGATCCGCGCTGACGGATTTGTGACGGTGAACGGTGATCGGTCCACGGTGCTGGCTTGGCAGTGGCCAGTAAGGCAGACCACTGCGTTCGAAAGAACGAGCACGAGCGCATGTGCAACGTAGGTCATTCCTCCACTGACCCAATCTGCCGTAGGTACACCACCTGTATTAATAAAAAATGTTTTACATTTGCACTTTCTATCAGGGAGATAATGAAGCATGAACAAAGCTAAGAACCACAGGTGGTCTTCCAACCAATCCAACCATTACCTTTTCCGGTGGATCACTTGCTATACATTACACCAATGGAGCCCATACTTTGCCTTTTTCTCGGTCTGTTCAGATTCAACAAGTCCTAAAAGACATATGAGAGAATGAGTATGGAAAACAACGTAGGCACTGTCATAAAATTGCATCACCATGGCATTAAATATACTGTGAACGTACAGCTATGAAGTAGATATGTAGATAGCAGTAGACATGACGATGGGTTATGCAAAAGTGCAAATGTAAAATATTTTTTCTTAATACAGGTGGGGTACCTACGGCCGATTGGGTCAGTGGAGGAATGACCTACGTTGCAGGTGATTGAATGCATATTTGGCCTTTACAATGACTTGTGGTGGCCTCCGATGTATCAAACCAGTGCTGCAATCCTCCTAGACAAGTCTGGTACCAATTTGCTGGCTCCGGTGGGATGGAAGGCTTGATGGGCCATGGGAGTGGGGATCGATTCCATGTGTGTACCGCAGTGCGCCTCCAACCACCGCGCCACAAATGAATAATAATAATAGCAGTCTTAACTCTTTTATTTACTGCATTTTTCTTCTTAATGGCAGGTTATGCTGCGAAATATAACTCGTATGAAATGCTGAGATATTTGCAAAACTCCGGACCACAGGTGTATGCAATGGAGAACGAACACGCGCTGTTGTCCTTACCGGGGAGCAGCGCACTTCACCACTACACCATCCGGGTCCTTCGCTTTGCGTGTATCTCAGCTAGTTCTATCGATCTTCATACGAGTTATATTTCGCAACGTAACCTGCCATTAAGAAGAAAAAGGCACTAAATAAAAGAGTTAAGATTGTGATTATAACTAGCCTCAGCTTAACTGGGTTCAATGCCGATATTGGCTCCCCAGATCAACCCCGTTGACGGGTGATTGCTGATGGCAAAAA